>JAXIVD010000617.1:57500-62500 GCA_036785275.1 Cancer borealis | reverse complement strand
GCCAATTTGGGAGCTCAGAGCGTGAGATGTGATCGCAGTGGCTGACACCGGGTAACTAACTAACTCACCCCTGCACAAAACACCCTGCTCTCGCCCTCCCTCACAGAGGGTTGCCAACTCGTAAAATCAGCGCGGCTCCTATCCCAGCACCGCGCGACCTCTAGCCTCGTGAGAAAAACAACTCTCTTTCACAAATTCATTACAGGCCACAGAGACGACCTGGAACAATACTAAACATACGAGGGACTGCAGGAAAGAATGGACTACAAGGCAGGTCACCTTATAATACAAAGAAGAAAGAAGGAAAGACGTGAAAAATTAGAGAAAGAATAAAGAAAAGTTAAAGTAAACACAGCGCGGGACACTCCCACCATCGTACTTCAGGCACCTCGCCGCCCCCCCTCCGTCTCTCTCGTCACGTAGCACTTTCCGCTCGCCTCTTCCAACCACGTGTTTCCTCTACACAAAGGGCGGAACCCCTCCACGCCTCGCCGTCTTGACACGTAGCTCCCGCGGGTGGGGCATGCAACACGCCCCCCCTTAAAGGAAAAATTTTGGAAGTCTGACAGACTTGCAAAATTTTTAAAGCTACAAGAGTCATTCATTGGCTCGCGACAAGCAGTCGGCCACCACATTATCTATCCCTTTAATGTGGCGGATCTCCAGGTTATACTCCTGTAGGAGTAAACTCCACCGAGTGAGTCTAACATGTAGGAGTAAACTCCACCGAGTGAGTCTAACATTTTTGAACTTGAACTTGTCCAAAAATTGCAAGGGACTATGATCAGAGTAGATGGTGACTAGGAGGCCATAGGCCGGAACATAAATTTCAAAATGCTGTAGAGCCAAAAGAATCGCAAGTAACTCTTGCTCAATTACAGAATAGTTCCTTTGGGCGGGATTAAACTTCTTAGAGAAGTAGCAGACCGGGTGATTCACTTGATGATCGTCTGGCTGCATGAGAACTGCACCCACTCCGGCTTGGCTGGCATCGACCGCCAAGGCAAAAAGCCTGGTGAAGTCCGGAGCCCGTAAGACCGGCTGTCCTTTACCTGGGAGAAGGCGCTCTCACACGCCTCACTCCACGCCCACTTCTTCCCCTTTTGCAAGAGGTCAGTCAAAGATGCCCGCGAGGTGGAATACCCTGGCACAAATCGGCGGTAGTAGCCCACTACCCCGAGGAACCTCTGCAGAGCGCGACGACAGGTCGGCGCGGGGAACCGCCTGATCACCTCAACTTTGGCTTCGGGAGGAGTGATGTAGCCGTGGCCCACCACATACCCCAGGTATTGGACCTGAGCCTTAACAAAATCGCACTTATCCAAGTTGACAACCAACCCAGCCTCCTGGAGCCGTGCAAACAGTGCTTCCACGTTCTCAAGGTGGTCCGACCAACAGGCGTCATATATAACCACATAGTCAATGTAAACAACGCAGTGCTGAAGGCCATCCACCAATCAGTCCATTAAGCGTTGAAACGTGGCTGGGGCATTTTTAAGTCCATAGGGCATCACTTAGCACTGATATACTGCCCCATTAGCCACAAAACTGGCTATTTCTTTAGCACGGTCCGTGAGAGGAACCTGCCAGTAGCCCTTCACCAAATCCACCTTTGAAAAAAAAGTGGCCCCGCCGATGCGGTCCACTGAGTCATCCCCCCGGGGCAACGGGTAGGTGCCGGCCTTGGTGAGTGTATTGACTTTTCTAAAGTCGATACAAAATCTGACTTTACCGTCAGGCTTGGGCTGAAGAGTGATAGGCGAACTCCACTGGCTATACGTCCTCTTAATCAGGCCATGCTCCACCATATACTCCAACTTCTTCTCCACCAACTGCTGTTTCTGTGGATTCACTCTATATGGAGCCAGCTTAACTGGAGTGGACTCCCCACATCAATGTCATGTTGGATGAGAGTAGTTCTGCCCGGGACATTGTTAAACACCGACGGGTACTTTCTAAACCGCCGAAGCATCTCCTTCTTCTGCACTTCTCCCAGGTGTTGTAACTTCTCCTCAAGGAGCAGCACACTGTTCTGCTCCCAGTGCTCCGCGGGGACTATAGGTTCTGAACCAAAAACCTCGGTGGCCTCCTCTGCACGGCAGAAAAACAAAACTAAAGATGCCTCCTTCCTGGCAGAACTAAAACAACCTTCCTGGTTCTTTCTACGAAAGTAGGGCTTCAGCATTTTAATATGGCAAAGCTGAGCTCTCTTACGCCGATCAGGAGTGGCCACCAGGTAGTCCAAGTCCCCCACCTTCTTCTCTATTACATATGGGCCACAGTAACGGGCCGCAAGCGGCTGGTGTCGCTCTAAAGCTCCCTGCGACTGGGGATGATAAGCACTGGAAAGAACGTGCTTGATCCCCCACTCGGTCATAGTCTTCTCAAACAACTTCGAGGTGAAGTTGGTCCCTCGATCGGATCGAAACTTGGGAGGTAAGCCAAAATGCGTAAAGAAGTTGAGGAGGGCTTTAAGCACAACTCGTGTGTGGGTGCTCCTCACCGGTATGGCTTCCGGATACCGAGTAGTTACGTCCATGATGGTCAGCAAGTACTTATGACCGGCCTTAGTAGTAGGGAGGGGCTCCACCATGTCAATCAGAACCCTGGTGATCCACAGCGGGGATAGGGTGCAGGGGTACAACAGGGGGTAATAACAACTCGGTAATATCTCCGGCCATGCCAGGCCACCAGAAGTTGCCCCGCAGGCGGGCGAGAGTTTTGTGGACACCCAGGTGTCCAGCCATAGGTCCCTCATGTGCCAACAGCACCAGGGCCTCCCTCAACTCCCGAGGCACTACCACCTGTAGTACTTCACTCCCGTCACTCTCCCTCGACCTGCGGTGTAACACTCCCCTCTGCAGCAGAAACTCCTCTCCTCCCCTTATCTCCCTAATCTCTCTTCCCACCTTAGCAAAACAGGGGGCCAAGTCGGGGTCTCCTTTCTGTCCCTTGATGAGCAACGCCGGCTCAATGCAAGTGAGATCGGGCGGAATCACAGGATCTGTCGGAAGGGGCGGTGCCGACACCCTTGTTGTGTCCCGGAGCCTGAGGCGTGGTGTGGGCTCATTCACCACGACCTCATCAGCTGAAATGGGTGGGCCCTCCAGGTGGACCTTACCCATCAGACAGTCACCTGGCAAGGGAACAGTCTGTTCCCTGCCTCCGGTACACTCCGCAGGGGTGGGAGCCTCCAACTCCCCCGCAGAGTTGGAAGTCTCCCCTCCCTCGGAGGTGACCCCCAACAAACTATCCGACATACCAGGCTGGGGCCCGGACTGAGTACCGAGATCCACAGCCTCACAACCAGGAAACACCACCGCGTGGGTGCTTCCTCCAAGGTGCCCCGCAGGGTGAGGAATGTCAGCACAAGACTCCTCTACCATCAACACTCCTTCCTCACCCTCGGCAACAATCTCTGCCGAGTCAGGTGCTTCTATGGGTGGCTCTGCACTGCGGCAGTCAGCCCCCACACCTTGACTCTCTGGAGAGCCCAGCTCTGGCTCATCCAGTTGAGAAACACTGCTCTCTTTTGACAGTGACCCTACAGTGTCGCAGTCAGCCCCTAGAATAGCAGCCTGTGCCACCCGTCTAGCCTGAGACCGGGTGACAACCCCAACAACTTCTTCCTCACTGCCCTTCAACACCGGTGACCCTGCCTCCTTGCAGTCGGCCCCAAGAGCGGCAGCTTCTTCCTCACCACTGTTCTCCCTTTCTGGTAGCCCTGCTCTGTCGCAGTCGGCCCCAGGAGCAACAGCCTGCATCACCCTCTCAGTCTGCGACCGGGTGACAACAGCAACAGGGTCGGGCATACTATGCCCTGACTCCTCAGAGGCCTCACCTCCCGTAGGGGTGGGCACCCAAACTCTCCTACCAGCTAAGTCATTCACTAGCAAGAAATCAACACCTGCCACAGGCAGTTGTTCAGCTACTGCCACTTGAGCCGTAGTGGTATCAGTGGACACGACAGCTTCACATCAGCCGTCACAAACTCCTCGACAGCGTTGAGGCCCCTACACAACACTGCCTTTGAAGAAATCACCTTACCCCCGGTGACATTGCGGCACACAGACTGTTGTGCGCCAGTGTCTCGCAAAACAGTGATGGGATACTTGCTCCCGCCAATCTCAACAGTGCCCCCACACAGAAATGGGTGACACCAGTTCAGCTCCGAGTCAGCTGGAGTCACAGAAGCTACTACAGGGGGTGAAATAAGTGAGGCCGCCTGAACCCTATCCTCACAATCCAACACAGGCCTATTAGGAGCCTTCTTCCTTTCAGGAACATTAGGAGCGAGCAGCCTTTCCTCACGGCCCTGGTCAGACCACACCAGCAGGGCAACTGGTTTCTGGGGTGTCTTGGAGGTGCCCACTGTCACAAGTTTTGGGCATTGAAATCGAAAATGTCCCTTGGCATGGCAGTTATAGCACGTAGGCTGGTTATCATACTTTGGGGTACTAAAAGTAATTTTTCCTCCTGACCCTCCCTTTCATCCTGAAGGGGCAGAGGGGGATTGAGACTTCCCAAACCCGTGACTGCGGGGAGGGGAATGTGGAGGACCAGAACTGGCACTGCCACCGCCCCCTGGCCCTCGTGGTCCACCCTCCTTGGATCCACCTCCAGCACGAGGCTCCGAACGATGGGCTAACACATGGTCGTCAGCCCAGGTGGCAGCCTCCTTCGACGTCTTAAACCGCTTCTCCCGCAGGAGAGGCACCAGTTCCTTGTCAGCTGCATTGATGAACTACTCCATCACCATCAACTCCTCCAGGTCGCGGAGAGTATCCACTCTCTCACTAATGATCCATCTCTTAAATGCCTGCTCCAGATGGCGGGCACACTCGAGGTAAGAATCATCGGGTCTTTTCTTCCCACCTCGGAACTTTAGGCGATAAGGCTTCGGGCCGCAGCTTGTAAGCCCTCAAAATGTCAGCCTTAAAGTCCTCATAAACCTACAAATCTTCTACCGACATATTGTCGTAGGCCTCCAATGCTCTGCC
>JAXIVD010000617.1:37500-52500 GCA_036785275.1 Cancer borealis | reverse complement strand
ATTCAGAGACAAGCTCATGGGCTTCGAGTCCTTACACTTTGCTGATGATTATATGAATAATCGTCAGGTAACTGTAGATATTTCAGTAGGGATTGATGCTTATTGGAATTTTGTGCTCCCTAAACAAGTTTTGCAAACAGGAGGACTTGTTACCCAGGAATCTGTCCTTGGCTGGGTTTTATCTGGCTCCTGGAATGCTTCTAGCAGCCGAACGCCGAACAGGAGTGAGTACTCAGCTTCTGTGTATTGGTAATAGTGTTTGTGATTCAACTTTGCACAAATTTTGGGAATATGTTCTGTGGAAGCCTCTTGTGATGAAAGCACCGCCAACATCATTCATCAAAAGTTTGAGAAAAATTTTAAGTTTTGTAATGGCAGGTATGAAGTTGCTTTACCTTGGAAATCTGATGCTACCAAATCTGATTTGCAGAACAATGTGAAACTTGCAAAGAAGAGGCTGAATAACCTGTGTCGTAGGTTTGAGAAAGATCCCTGTTTGGATTCTATTTTTATAGTATGAACGGGAGAGAATCTGCGAGGAAATGCCGCCTTCAGAGCTGGAAAGCATTCATCCCACCTACTATCTGCCCCAATACCTAGTAAGGCCAGTCTTTGATGCCAGTTATAATGGTATTTCATTAAATGACTGTTTGGAAACTTTGTAGCTACTTTTAAGATTTAGAGGATGGCCGATAGCTTTGACAGCTGACATCACAAAGACTTTCCTCCAGATTAGTGTTTGTAAGGAGGATCGTGACATTCATAGATTCCTATGGAAACCCAGGGAGAATGTTCACGTGATGAGATTCACCCGTGTTCATTTTGGTAATAAGAATAGTGCCTTTCTCTTAAATGCCACCATTAAGCATCACCTTGAATTATGTTCACAGTCTGAAGTTGTTAAAGAACTGCTGGAGAATCTTTATGTAGATGACTGGTTAACTGGAGCTGAGAGCATCAATGAAGGACAAGTTAAGTTCATTGAGGCTTCCTCTATTTTAAGTAATGCAGGGATGACGTTATCAAAATGGACCTCCAGTAATAAGTATTTGATGGAAAGTTCTCTGACAACTCAAATTTTGTGTTTGATAAGGAAGCAGTTAAAATCTTGGGAATGAATTGGAGTATGCTTCATGATTCTTTCTCCTTTAATGGTTACAATTTGGACCTCCCTTTGGAGCTAATAACTACAAAGAGAGCTATTCTCAGTTGCATGGCTAATTTTTGACCCTCTTGGTCTTATAAGTCCCTTTACTATGCTTGTCAAAATTTTGTTTCAAGATGTATGGAGGCTTGGTACTGGTTGGGATGAAATGCTTCCTGATGAATTGTTGCTTAGATTTCAGAAATGGTTCAAAGGCATTACTGCTTTCCAGCTCTGGAGTGTAAACCGTTGTTATTTACTGGAAGGCGATGACAGGTACAGAACTCAATGGGTTTGGCGATGCTTCTGAGAAGGCATATGGTGCCTGTGTGTACCTCAGACTTCTTCTACCTGACAGTAACTTTTTAAGGTGTCCCTGGTAATGTCTAAGGGAAGAGTAGCACCCATTAAAACCATGCCTTTGCCTTGCCTTGAATTGATGAGCACTGTACTGTGCTGCAGATTGGTAAAATTTGCTACGAGTGCCCTACATCTTGATGTACCTGTTTTTTGCTAGACTGACTCTACTACAACTCTTTCTTAGATTAAGAGCGATCCTCATAGATGGAAAACCTTTGTGAGAAATAGAGTAACAGAAATTCAAGGTTCAATTTCACCTGATAACTAGTTCCATTGTCCTTGGAAAGATAAGACCTTATTTCTAGGGGTGTGTTGGCTGAGCAACTTGTGTCAGCTGGTCAGTGGCTCAATGGTCCTGCATGGTTATCTGTCCCCATTAACAACTCTAGCCAGGAACAACAGATGCTGTCCTTTGAGAATTGTGGTAATATGGAGATAGCTTATTGTATTTCTATTAACACGCTACATACTGTGTTTGAGTTTACTCACTGTAAAGCTCTTAATGTTGCTGCTTGGATCATGAGATTTATTGCTTACTATAAACCTAAAGGTAAGAAATACTTTGGTCCTCTCACCTATGAAGAGTTAACTTCAGCTAAAGTAAAGTTGCTTGTTTCACATATTACCTGTTTCTCCTAGCCTAGGTATAAGTCTACGGTGTTAAACCACCCCTTCCAGCCAGCAAAACAAACCATCCCCCTTGCGCAGTAGAGATGCGCCTCTGGGACCTGATCCCTTCCACCCTCCGCTTTCCCCATTCCTAGCTGGAAGCTTCGTCAACACTGAAGCTTCCTGTAACTTTTTGGTGTTTTTTCGTCATAGCCGCTAGGAGCTCCTCTCTGGACACAGCAGATCAGGAAGGGTCTCTGCAGGTGTCACCAGAGTTAAAGACCCATAAGGGCCCGCTATACCAAAGGCAAGAGTTCGTGTGATGCCAGCCCTGTAGGGGTCCCCTAAGTGGATAGCAAAAAGGAGAGTAGCAAATGCTTGGCGCGGAGTAATGAGCATGCGGAATCATTATCTACAATCAGTTCTGTTGCTCCTTTTGTCTCTGCTTCTCAGTCAGACTCCAGCCTTCCTAAGCAGCTTGCCTCGCTCTTGACAAGTAGCCCGTCTGTGCAGGATATGTTCTCCAAGATAATAGCTAGTCAGCTGCATGCTTGCCTTTCCAATTTGAATCTCCTTCCAGCATGTTCGTTACCTCACGCTGAGAGTCTGGTAAATGACAGATCGAGCCTCCCAAAGACAGCGGCGAGCAGAGCACAACAGGCACTCCCAGCCGAGGGGTCACGGGAGGCTAGCTTGGGAATCGAGCCAACAAGTGTTCATCCGGTACGTGCCACTCAGTCGGCCGCCCCATCGAACACTACTCTATTCCGACACGAGGTGGAGGAAAGTCCGTTGTCTGATTCCTCGGGCCTTCCCTCGTTTCGGGACTCAAATGTGGTTCTAAGTGAGGTGGAACGCCCGCCAGCAATACTATTCAATAAACAAACCTCTTGCAATACTATTCAATAAGTTTTTAAATTCTGGAAAAGTTCCCAACATTTGGAAAGGAGATAAATCACTACCGATTAACTACAGACCAATCAGCCTCACATCCGTGGTTGGTAAATTAATGGAAACTATAATACGCGATAAACCAATGACTTTCCTAGAAGAAAACAGCATGATTGATAATTTTAAACATGGTTTCTGTAACAAATGCTCTCTCCTTGACTTTTATAACGATGTATTCAACATTTATGATGAGACAAAAGCGGTTGATATAATTTATCTTGAAGTTCCCCATAAACAGTTATTAAAAAAATTAGAATCACACGGCATATCTGGGAAAATTCTTAAATGGGTTAAGACTGGCTTTCCGAAAAAAGGCAATGCTTTGTCATTAATGGTAAATCACCTAACTGGCAAGACGTTAAAAGCGATGTGCCACAGAGTCCATTCTTTTTCTAATTTATGTCAATGATATTGATGAAGGCCTCTCTGTAGGATATCAAAATTTACAGACGATACGAAAATCACGAATACAATAACTACAACCGCCGATAAACTACAAATTCAATAAAACCTAAACACGTTAGTCAGTTGGTCAAAAAAATGGCAAATGAAATTTAATGTTGATAAATGTAAAGTTTTGCATATTGGCAGCAATAATCAATTCACTAAATATACAATGAATGGCTCTGAACTTTCCCAGGTTAACCATGAAAAAGACTTAGGGGTAACTATTAGTAACGACCTCAAACCAGATAAACATTGTTCAGATGTAAAAAAAAAAGCGAACAAACTGGTCGGCTTCAACGGTAGAGCTTTTGAGTATAAATCTGAAAAAATTATCCTTACACTATATAATGCACTTTGTATGCCCACATCTAGAATATTGCATTCAATTTTGGTCACCATACTATAGAAAAGATACCAATAAGCTAGAGAAAATACAAAGAAGAATTACTAAAATGATCCCAATATTGCGAAACAAGTCTTATGAAGAACGACTAAAGGAGCTCAACTTATTCAGTTTATCCAAACGTAGGCTACGAGGAGACCTAATTGAGGTTTTTATTTTTATTTTCCATGGTTTTGATAATATTGACATAAACGACTATGTAACTATCGATCTCACAAGCACCACTCGTAACAATAGCTTAAAGATCATTGGCAAGTGTTTTAGATCGAATGAAGCGAAGCACTTTTTCTTCAATAGAATCGTAAATGTTTGGAATTCTCTCCCAGCACAAATAGTTAACAGTATTACAATTGAATCATTTAAGAAAAAACTCGATAAGCACTTAGCATTCGTTCACCAAGTCGAATATTTCACTACTGCGTTTTTTTTTTTTTTTATAGCATAGATTATTCCTTGTTTTTCTCACTTTCCTATACAAATTCCATGATTGTGTACAGTGCGCGACTGTCAACCTACCATTCACTGTGATTCCTTTATGGAATCACTGGTTAAATCCTTATATTCTTCACACTCGTTCGACTATTGAATACCTTGTTAATTTTAGAGTAGGGACAATTATAGCTGAGGGATGATGGGAAAAAAGTATAAGTGCCATTAATATAAAAACTCGTGACGTCACTCGAATCGAGTGGTATATGAGGACGTGTGGTAGCGTGGCTCAGTCTCTTGTGTCCAGACTACAGCTAGAAAGGTAAGGGATTCGTGTGTTGCGAGGGGAAGTGAAAACACGTGGAACCTTCCTAGTAACATTCATGTCTAACCTAAAACTGTCCTCCCGGATACAGCTCCCGAGAGGATCAGCACATGACCGTCTTCTTTCTTATTGCTGGAGCTTCTGAAGCTACCTGTAAAGTTGACTTGAGCTGTGGACGAAGAAGCAAGAAGGACAGGGTGACACACGGACATCAGTGGAGTGAGTGCTATTCGGCTACTTCTCCCCATTAGTCCCCTCACGTAATTAGGTACGGTTAGCTAGATATTTTCATGTGTGTTAACATGTTGTGTATGGTCATTTATAGTTTGTCTATTGTAATGTGTCGTGTGTGGTAAGACAAGTATTTGTAAAAACACCACACAAATTCAGCAAGTTGTGTTTCTCACTAGTCACCAAGTAAAGTCTGTTTATTTATTTATTTTACTCTTTTCTTTTCTTTCATCGGCCTTAGGGAAAGGACCTAATAGAAGGGTAGTCGTGATAGCAGTGGTATAGGTAGAATTAGTGATGTAGGTAGTGGTGGCAAGCGGTACAGAAAGTGACAACAGTGGAGGTTAGTACTGGACTTGGTACAGTGGTGACAGCAGTGTCAATGGCAATTTGGTACAGTGGTGACTGTAGTGTCGATGCCAAATTGGTACAATAGTTCTTCCATACTACATGGTATCACTTCCTCTTCCGGCCAGCTTCGGCTGGAGAGAGAAATGGATGGGGAGAAACCTTTCACTTTGCTGTCCTTCTGCCTCTATCAAGTAGATATTATAGTAGTAATGTAGCTAAACAGACAGCCTCGTTATGTCCAGTAGGACTGTTGCTGTCTGTTCTTCCTTTGTACTCCTTTGCACCCAACCCACTATCCTGCTTCTGAAGTTGAGGATCAGAACTGCTCTCCGTTCGGTGGCGGTCTCCGCAGCGATCATGAGCCGAGCTCAGCCAATCACAATGCCGCGTTTCCTAGCGATGGCATCGATAGCATCGCTACGCGTCGCTATGCTCTCAGAGCATCAGCTGAGGGGACTTGGATTGAGACTGGGAGATTGTTTGTTTACATGTTAGCCACAGATTCTTAGATTTCCACTGTCAGAGACGTTTAAGCTAAGTTTCTGATCTGTCAGAGACTGAGGTTCACCCAGGAACAATGTACTAAGATCTTTTGAAGTTGTGGAATAAGTAATTAAGACAGTGAAGTAAATACATTCGTATATATGATGAAGTAAGACTGTTTAATATCGCCGTCTCGGTAATCAGGAATTCGTCTTACAACAGATGGTCAAGAAACGCCCTAAAACCCGACTATTGATAACACAACACCTACTGTATCTGACATGTAAGTAATAACTTTGGGAGAAGACACTAATGTTATCTCCATATTATTCCTCAACTACTTTCATTTTCAGTTTTTACACAGTGCAGTTTCCCAAACATATACATAGTTTTCTACATACTTGTATTCATTGATGTATATGGGTTTATGTCTTGAATATTTGTTTATAATCTAAGATCTAATCTATTGTATTTTACAAGTCAATAAATTTTCTTGGTTTTCTATCATGTTTACCTAAGAAGACATTATTTTTTAAGTAAATTTCAACAATAATTTAATATGAATACTCAGATGGTTTGGACACCTAAAAAGACTGGGTGAGTTGCCAAGAAGGATGTACAATGCTGGGATCACCTTCTGGGTAACGTAATCCTTCTATTGTCACTTAGAAAACCATATGAAAACATAAAGCTCATTCAATGTATCTACTCGAAACTGCTGGTAAATCTACATAACTACTGCTCGGATGATATCAATATCAATATGAAGTCCTACATACTATACATAGTGTACTTAACACATTTGTGAAGGTTTCAGGTGGTGCTCGTTATTATAATCAAATATGGTCCATAAGATATAGGGTAAATTTAAAAAAATCAATTGCTCGACAGTAAATTGCTCAAAAATTGACCACCAACAATAAATTACTCGAAAGGCAGATTGCTTTATAAAAAAAAGTGGTTTAATGAATAATATCCAAAAATAAGATTAAAAAAATACAACTGTACCGAGTGCAACTGGCCAACTATCATTACGGTGATTCCTTTACGGAATCACAGGTTAAATCCTCGTATTCTTAACACTCGTTCAACAGTTAAACACCTTGTTATCGTTAGAGTAGGGACAACTAGATATGAGGGATGATGGGAAAACTCGTGATGTCACTGAAAGCGAATGGTATATATATATATATATATATATATATATATATATATATATATATATATATATATATATATATATATATACCGGTCTAGACTGGAGGTCAGGCACTAGTGTTCTTGACTCCGCTCCAGTCAGGTAAGAAACTTGTGGTCCTAGGAACTTGCCAAACACTTGAAAAAAAACCATCGTGTTAATATTAATGGCTAATATAAAACTGTCCTCCCGGCTTTAGCTCCCGAGAGGATCAGCAAACGACTGTCTTCTACCGTCAGGCTTCTGACGGAGTGCCAAAGACTGCCTGGGTAATCTGGCCTGTAAGCTGTGGACGACAGGACAAGGACGGTGACACGCAAACATTACTGCCGTTGAGTGTGTTTTGGCTAATTTCCATCAGTTCCCCTCATGTAACGTAGGTAGGATTTTAGCTAGTAATATTTTCATTTGTATCTATATGTTTGTTTATTTTTGTGCAGTGTAAAGTGTCGTGTGTGGTAGGATAAGTTGTTTGTAAGAGCACCACCACGAATATCGCAAGTACATTTATTTTATTATTAATTAAAGTCTGCTCATTTATTCATTTGATTCTTTTCTTTTCGCTCTCATTGGCCCCAGGGAAAGGCCCTAATAGTAGTAATAGTGATAGGCGTGGTAGTAAAGACAGTGTCGATGCCCAAGTGGTGTCGTGGTGGCAGCATAGAAAGTAACATTTACCTACGGTACAGTGGTGGTAACACTGACCCTCGGTACAGTGGTGGCAGCAGTGGGTTAACATTTACCTACGGTACAGTGGTGGTAACACTGACCCTCAGTACAGTGGGATGTGAATTACGCATCAGCCCACGTTGTCTGGATGACGCTACACAGTATCTAGTGTGCTAGTTAGGTAGGTAGTTAGCCCCCCTCCAGTTAATTTTTTTTATTCTCTTACAGAGTAGTGATAGATGAGAAGATAGTGTCTATACCTACAGTACAGTGGTGGTAACATTGACCCTCGGTACAGTGGTGGCAGCGGTGGGATTCCGTCAAATGTTCACTATACAGTGGAACCTTGACTTACGAGTTTAATTTGTTCCATGACCGAGCTCGTAACTCAATTTGCTCGTATATCAAATCAATTTTCGCCATTGAAATTAATTGAAATGCCATTAATCCGTTCCAGCCCCCAAAATACCACCCAATTTTTTGTTATGTGTTTTTAAATAAGAAAAATGTATTTATAAATAACAAATATTGTATAAAAACATAATAAAAGAGAATGTAAAGCAAATCAGCATAAATGGCTCGTGCCTTCTCGCAGGTGATACCCTCCGTCACGGTATCTCCCGCAAGCTCCTTCTCCCTCACCCACATCAATAGCAGATTCTCCATCTTTTCATGGACAGAGGTCCGGAGCTTAGAAATTATTTTAACGCCCTTGGCTGGTGTTATAGCCTTTATCGACTCCTGCTTCAATATGGTACATATCGTCGAAGTACTGCGCTCGTATTGCCTCGCCAAGTTGATTACTCGCACACCTTGCTCGTGTTTTTCTATGATTTCACGCTTTATTTCGATAGACATCATCCTCTTCTTCTTTGCACCGCTGTCCTTTCCTTTCACTTTCTTAGGACCCATGGTTACAAACAAGAAGTTTGGTAAAATAAATGCACAAAAGCACAGAACGCGAGCACAACAGAGATCCTTACGCGGCGAGGTAAACACAAGCAGAGAACGAATTTTGCACGGGAAAGCTGGGCGGGTGTACGGCTGCGTTCACTAAGACAATACTGCATGCTCCGTATTGCTCGGTGACAAGATTGGAGGTTTGTAATATTTCGTTTAATTATAATAAATAAGCATTTCATGGTAACAAACTATAATTTTTTATATGTTGGCACTAAGCTCCTGTAGGTTTGCTACTGTAGCGTGCAGTATTGTCTAGTGAACGCAGCCCTGACGCTGACTCGTACCTCAAATTTTGGCTCGCAATTCAAAGCAAAAAATTGACCGAGTGACAGCTCGTGTCTCAAAAAACTTGTATGTTGGGGCACTCGTAAGTCAAGGTACCAGTGTATTGTAAACCTTCATGATCTTACGAGTGTGAGAATATGAGGATTTATTTTTTTTTAAAGAGGAAAGCCATGTACCGAGTGCAATTGGCCAACTATCATTACGGTGATTCCTTTACGGAATCACAGGTTAAATCCTCGTATTCTTAACACTCGTTCAACAGTTAAACATCTTGTTATCGTTAGAGTAGGGACAACTAGATATGAGGGATGATGGGAAAACTCGTGACGTCACTGAAAGCGAATGGTATATATATACCGGTCTAGACTAGAGGTCAGGCACTAGTGTTCTCGAGTCCGCTCCAGTCAGGTAAGAAACTTGTGGTCCTAGGAACTTGCCAAACACTTGAAAAAAACCATCGTGTTAATATTAATGGCTAATATAAAACTGTCCTCCCGGCTATAGCTCCCGAGAGGATCAGCAAACGACTGTCTTCTACCGTCAGGCTTCTGACGGAGTGTCAAAGACTGCCTGGGTAATCTGGCCTGTAAGCTGTGGACGACAGGACAAGGACAGTGACACGCAAACATTATTGCCGTGAGTGTATTTTGGCTAGTTTTCATCAGTTCCCCTCACGTAACGTAGGTAGGATTTTAGCTAGTAATATTTTCATTTGTATCTATATGTGTTTATTTTTGTGCAGTGTAAAGTGTCGTGTGTGGTAGGATAAGTTGTTTGTAATAGCACTACCACGGATATCGCAAGTACATTTATTTTATTATTGATTAAAGTCTGTTCATTTATCCATTTGATTCTTTTCTTTTCTCTCTCATCGGCCCCAGGGAAAGGCCCTAATAGTAGTAATAGTGATAGGCGTGGTAGTAAAGACAGTGTCGATGCCCAAGTGGTGTCGTGGTGGCAGTATAGAAAGTAACATTTACCTACGGTACAGTGGTGGTAACACTGATCCTCGGTACACATCTATCATTGTTAATTGAAATGTTATGATCAAGAAAGGATAAATTTCTATTTAGGTTAGATTAGGTTATTTTCTTGAGCAATTTACTGTCGAGCAATTGATAGTTTGAAAAATATTTCTTGAGCAATTTACTGTCGAGCAATTGACTTCGAGAAATATACCTAGATTCAGGCTATAATATGGCAATCTGGAAAAAATCTAAAGTAAAATGCCTAACTTTTGGGTAATGAAATATAAAAAGCTTATATAACCGTACCTAACCAAACCTAATCTAACCATAACCTAACCAGTATTAATTTACATCTTCATCAGAATGCTCTAAAGAATTCAGGGTTGTACTTTTGCATTACCTGTTGCATTTTGATAAGGTTTTCTTAATCCAAATTCCGTCGCAAATTCTTAGTTTGTGAGATTTTCAATGTTTTCTGTGAGATCTCTTCAAAAAGTAAAGTTTAGTTTCGTTTTAACAAAGTTCTGATATTTGTCAATGTAAGTTAGGGTTTTCGTTAATTTAGGTTATGTAATGTTAGGTTCAGGTAAAGATTCGTAAGACGACCCAGTCTGTTTTTTGACAAAGCAATTTTTTCTGATAGATTTTGATGTGTTTTGAATTAATCTGATGTTTGTTTGTTATGCCAGGCAATTTTTTTCCTCAAGGTAAAAATTGCCACAATAAAAAAAATCAGATTAATTCAAAACCATCAAAATCAATAGAAGAAAATTTTCTTTCAGTAAACCTAAGCAAACCTAATTAAAACTAATCGAACCTAAGCAAACCTAAGTAAGACTAACCTAACTAAATCTAACCTTCTTTAACCAAACCAGGTAAAGATTCGTAAGATGACCCACTCGATATCTCATTATCTTTATAATGCACTGCAAATTCAACATCAGATATTTGTTCAGATAGGTTAGGTAAGGTTTATGTTTGCTTAGGTTAGGTTGGGTTTAATTAGGTTTGCTTAGGTTTACTTAAAATATTTTTTTCTTATTGATTTTGATGGTTTTGAATTAATCTCACTTTTTTGTGGCAATTTTTACCTTGGGGAAAAAAAATGCATGGCATAACAAACAAACATAAGATTAATTCAAAACACATAAAAATCTATCAGGAAAAAATTGCTTTGTCCAAAAAACAGACTGGATCGTCTTCCGAAACTTTACCAAAGTTAATTTAGAAGCTATCAAATATTCTCTATGACCAAAAGTAGGGAGTTGGACGAATTGCAGACATTTTATTTCGTATACAGACTCCATAATGGTGAAGATGTAAAATTATACCCCATAACCTAACATAACATAACCGCCTGAAATCTTTACAGACGTGTTGAGTACACTAGATGTATAGTATGTACGACTTCATATTTGTATCAATATCGTCGAAGCAGTAGTTATGCAGAAATACCAAACTACTTACTGACAATCATTGTATTTTGTCTTCCCCCAAGAAACCTGCATTCACTTCACTTCACTTCACAGTCTGCTGCTGGCCTCTTTCGAGACAGCCGGCTGTCCCCTTATGGAAAGAGCTCAGAACTCATACTGACCAATCTTTGGGTTGGACCGAGATAACGAGATCACAACTCCTTGACTTACATCCCGTACCTACTCACTGCTAGGTGAACAGGGGCTACACGTGAAAGGAGACACACCCAAATAATCTCCGTCCGCCCAGGGGATCGAACCCTGGCCTCCTCGGTTGTGAGCTGAGTGCATTAACCACTACGCTAGCGGACCAAACTACTTACTGACAATCATTGTATTTTGTCTTCCCCCAAGAAACCCGCATTCCCACAGATCTCCAGAATTGTTGGGGGTTGATGAGGATGTCTTATTAGATATGCATTTGCGACGAAAATCAATGTCAAAATTGTTCGAAATGGATCAATTTTTATACGAAAACTGTGTTATTTACATACAAGTGCATTGGGAGGAATTAGAAATTTACCAGCCACACAATCATCTACGCTATGTCACTACGCTCACAGGAGTTTACGGCTTCTTTTATCTCCTCATCTTCTTGCCAGCTAAATACTGCATTTACTGTGGCTATAATTGCTCCAGACTCTATTATATGTTAATCAGCAAGTTTTTTTCTATGGTGATATGGGTGCCCACGAAAAGGGTGCGCCGCCATGTTGGATCAGTCAGCTGATCATAAAAAAAAAAAACATAGCGACATCGCAAGTGTCTAGTATCGTTCTGCGGCCAAAATTTGCACCCCACCACCTCGCTGAATGCGCCCCTGCATCTCCATTCTCCGTAACCGATTTAAACTATACTGGACTACTCTATTGCATAGATATGCCATCAAAAAAATTATATATTTTGCTCTTTACTTGTGCTGTAATTAGAGCCATTCACTTAAGAGCTCACCGACTCCCTGTCTTTGAGTGATTATTTTTGTCATTCGCAGGTTTGCTGCTAGACGGTCTTCTGTCAGTCTTTTACTCAGATAATGCTCAGACTTTTGTTGCTGTCTCCCACAGACTACATGAGAATTTTGGTTCCCTTGCCCCAAATTGGAAGTTCATGTGCTAGGAACAGATGTTGTCCTTTGAGAATTGTGGTAATATGGAGATAGTTTCCAGGCAAGGGGACCAAAATTCTCATGTAGTCTGTGGGAGATAGCAACAAAGGTCTGAGCATTATCTAAGTGAAAGACTGACAGAAGACCTAGTCTAGCAGCAAACCTGCGGATGGCAAAAATACAATCACTCAAAGACATGGTGTTGGTGAATTCTAAGTGAATGGCTCTAATTATAGCACAAGTAAAGAGCAAAATATATAATTTTTCAATGGCATATCTGTACAAAAGAGTGGTCCAGCACAATCTAAACCGGTTATGGAGAATGGAGGTGCAGGTCTAACCCTCAACTTCAGAAGCGGGGCAGCGGGTTGGATACAGGGCTTAGAGTCAAGTCTGCGACAGAGGGGGCACATTCTGCAAATAGATTTTGCCATTTCTCCATCCAGAAATGGATCCCTGCCTGCACTGGTGGGAATGTAGGAGGATTCTTATTATATATACAGCACAAACACCGCAATCTATCTGTGAACGCTCTGTAGTGGCTCCTTAATGGCTCCGTATTTGCTGTAACAGTTCTGTAAATAAAACGCAGCCATCAGTAACAGGTTCGCAATTGGAACGTCTCTATCCATAACGCAACCCTAACTAGACTCTATAATATCCGTATTTATCCGTATTTCAAACTTATCTGTGTAACAGAACTGTCATGTGTGTGGCGGTTCAGGGAGGTTCATTGCGCTCCGTGTTGAGCCGCCAACATTCAATCCGTAGTGAAATGTATCGCTGAACCGCGTATGTGACCCCAGCCTTAGTGCATTGTTGCTGGTTGAACCTCAGTCTCTGACAGATAAGAAAATTAGCTTAAACGTCTCCAACAGTGGAAATCTAAGATTCTGCGACTCCTTCCTCCGGTCAGTTTGTAAACAAACATTCCCCCACACCCCCCATCAGGGATTCGGCTGATCCTCCAAAATTGCATCGATGAGGGTAGGGGCTATCGATGCACAGCTAGAAAAACACGACGTTGTGATTGGCTGAGCTCGGCTCGTGATCATTGCGGGTGTAGCTACTGAACACTAGGCTGGCTAATAAAGCTGCAATAAAAAAAAAAATGCTGTCCTCTTATTTAATATACTGCTTATCCTTGGAATCACGACGACATTCATAGCCATCATTATTATACTCCTTATGGCTGCCTTTTTCAGGATTTGGTTAAGTAATAGTTTTGGTAAAAATTTATTTCTTCACCATAATTGCGTTTGTTTATATCTACGTTTCGGGACTGTATCTTGACCAACTCCCTATTTTTGATCAGAGAGAACATTTGATACTTCTTTATTAATGTTATCTAACCTAACCAGACCTTAACCTACATTGACAAATAACAGAACCTTGTTTAAACCTTGGAGGAAGTATAACAGGAGAGGCCATGACGTCACACGAGTGAAGCCGCTATAAGCTCCGCCCACCTATGCAAGTCAACCCAAAACATTGCACTGCTGACTAGTGCCCCGACACTCACCCACCTCAATACTTTGTCGTTATGCCGGCTTGTTCAGTCTATGGCTGCACCAGGAGAAGTGAGGATGGAGAAATATCATTTCACCGGTAAGGTGTAGAGATTTTCACGGCCAATCATTGTATGAAATGCTAGAAAACTGGGTTAGATCATGAGCGCGCCAAAATTTGCGGGAAATCGTAATGACGAGTTGTCTTCATAATTTTACGCACAATTTATCTTATGTGAGATCTCCATGCGAATAAATCAAATTTAAGTAATGCATATATCTATATGTATCAACAGAAGTGCAGTGAACATATACTATTGACTATTAAAAGTCACAAATGTGATAAATCTTGCCATGTTTGATACAAATTTCTCTGCTACAATATTAACTTTGACAGTTATGACATACACAAGCAAATAGTAATCAAATTACTGGACTATATAGTTCCTTGTATCTTCATAATCAATATTAACACATTGTAATTTCTCAAAACCTTGAAAAATTCTTCAAAAAGTCTTGGATAAGGATGTCGAGTTATGGGAGGCAATCATTGGCTCTTCTGATTCCAATAAACTTTTTTGGTAAAAGTGCAGAATGAGGCCTTCTGCCCTTTCTTTTTCTCTCTTTCCCTACATACTCTACATAGTGTACTCAACCCATCTGTGAAGGTTTTAATAAGGGGGATGTAGGAAAAGTTCTTACGATCAGTACTCAGGATAGAACAAGAAATAACGGTTACAAACTAGAATAATGTAGATTTAATAAAGAAATTGGCAGAAACTGGTTTACAAATAGGGTGGTAGATGATTGGAACAGACTAAGTCAGCAGGTAGTTAGTACACAGACAATAGGGAGTTTTAAGAGAAGACTAGACTTCGTGGATGCGGATGAGAGGTGGATGGAGGTAATAAGGGGATTAGGATTAACAGAAACTACCTAGTGCAGGCCTCAAGGCCTTTTGTAGCTTCCTTATTTTATTATGTTCTTACGGTTTCAGGCGGGGTAAATCAATATTAACCTCGCAAAACGTCTTTGAAGCTAGGTTATGTTATGTTAGGTTGGTTAAGTTAGGTTAGGTTACGGTTAGGTTATGATT
>JAXIVD010000617.1:12500-32500 GCA_036785275.1 Cancer borealis | reverse complement strand
TCAAGTAATTTGATTACTATTTGCTTGTGTAAATCATAACTGTCAAAGTGAATATTGTAGTAGAGAAGTTTGTATCAAACACGGCAAGATTTATCACATTTGTGACTTTTAAGTCAATAGTATATGTTCACTGCACTTCTAATGATGCATATAGATCTATGCATTACTTAAATTTGGGTAAATTTGCAGTTTCAACCAATACACCACACGTAACTATAAACTGTCTCAGGGTCTAGATGACACTGTTAGGAGCATTTCTAAACCCATATCACACTGTCGAAAACCTATACTAAAAAGTGGGCTGCGCCCCCCCTGGATCACCCTGCTCTGTCACTATTCTAACCTAACCGAACCTTACCTGAACCTCCCCGTTAGGACACTATTTGAACACAACCAGAATCCTATGCTACCCCGGGGAGGCGGAGGTAGCGTCCTCCCCATGGACCATCCCGCTAGGATACTATTCTAACCTAACCAAACCTAACCTGGACCTCCACATCCCCCTTCCTGTAAGACACTGTTTAAACACTACCAGAAACCTATCCTAACCGGCACCTCCCTGGACCCAACCTCACCTGGATCCCAGCTAAGCTTGAGGTAAATCTTTGAAACTCCGTTCCGATCTTATTATTAATTTCCGACAGTGTAATATGGGATTAGAAATGCTCCTAATAGTGTCATCTAGACCCTGAGACAGTTTATAGTTACGTGTGCTGTATTGGTTGAAACTGCAATAATACCTAAATTTGATTTACTTGCATGTAGATCTCACATAAGATAAATTGTGCATATAATTATGAAGACAACTCGTCGTTACGTTTTTCCGCAAATTTTGGCGCGGTCATGATCTAACCCAGTTTTCTAGCATTTCATACAATGATTGGCCATGACCACACCTTACCGATGAAATGAAAATTCTCCATCCTTACTCCTCCTGACACAGCCATAGGCCGAACAAGCCGGCATAACGGCAAAGTATTGAGATGGATAAAGGCCTCTTCTATTTGCATGAATCCGTTTCAGATCACTGAATCTGGGCGGGGCTTGGCCGTTCTGGGCGGAGCTTAGCCATGAAATCGTGTTCTATTTAGGCTCTGGTCAAACGAAGCGATTCCACACGCGCGACTGCAATCGCGAGATAATCGCTATAGTGTTCACACGAGGTGTTTCCAACCGCGGCAGAATCGCTGCGATTGATGGGGGGTTTTTCGTGTGTGTGTGTGTGTGTGTCCTCTCAGCTCTGGCACTGGCAGTCAGGTCCAGGATGGATGTCGAGGAGGCAGCATGCGTTTGGGTGTTGAATCGCCGCCGCAAAAAACAGCGAGAAAGACATTACTGGATTCATCCACGTGGAGCGAGTACCCGGATTGCCATGGTAACGGAGTCTCTCCTCTCATTGGCTGGCGTACAGCCAATGGTGCTGCTAGATACCCAGCAATCGCTTTGAAATCGCGGCGACTGCAAGGGGAATTTCCATCCGCCGGCGAATCGCAACCGCACCGCAATCGCAGAAGTACGTGTGAACAGCTCCATAGCTTAGTACAGTAAATCCAGTCGCGCGTGTGGAATCGCCTCGTGTGAACAGGGCCTTACCATCTTAACCCGTGATCTGTAACAGATTCATGAATCCGTCGAATCTGAGTCTGGAGGTGGGTTATAGCAGACGATACTCTTTCGCGGGTTTTTTGCACCAGCCTGAGCCAGCCTCTTCTCAGAAGTTAATATTGATATATACCTCCAATATATACGAGGAAGATAGTAAACCGTAGAGAAACGTTGTAGAAATGTTTCTGTAGCCACAAAATTGTATAATAGGGATGATGAATACCAGAAACAAAGGAGATATATAACAGCAGCCTCTTCTCGGAATATATTATTAATATATATCTCCAATAAAAATAGTGTATATATACGAGAAAGATATTGAGTGGTAGAGAAACGTTTCAGAAATACTACTGTAGGCTTAAAATTGTATAATAATGGTGATGAATACCAGAAACAAAGGAGATATAACAGCAGTCTTTAACCGGATTATTTATTTTCTTTGAATTTTGATATATACTCCCAAGAAAACAACTTACATGTAAGTGAAAGAGATGAAATGGTATAAAAATTTTGCATAAATGTTAGTGTAGGTACAAAAATATGTATAACCGTAGCATATGAATAGTTAAATAAGATATCCCCAAAGTTTAATTTGGTTAAGGGGAAGCTCTACTCGGAAGTTTTACATTGATATACACAAAAGAATCTGACACTCATTACCATCGCAAATAAATAATTAATAAGATATCGCCATTTCCCATCTTCCCCCAATAAACATGAGGACATGTGGGAATGTAAGGTTTTTTGGGCGGGTGTAAAAGTGAGTTTTACCCAAATCTAACCTAACCAGGGAAAACCTATCGGCGCAACACATTAGACATATATAAAATTAAGGGGTATTTCTTTACAACTACTGCTCCACCTCTTTATTATAAATATGAAGTCTTACATACTATACATAGTATATTCAACACATCTATGAAGGTTTCAGGCAGTGCTCACCCTTATTTACCTCGCAAAACATCTTTGAAGTTATGTTATGTTATGTTGGTTAAGTTAGGCTAAGTTATAGTTAGGTTAAGGTTGTTAGGTTAATTTGCGTTTATGTTATGGTTATGTTAAGTTAGCTTATGTGCGGTTCAGTTAGGTTCGATTACATAAAATTTTTACCCAAACACCAAAAAAACTAATTTGCGAACCTTAACTTCCAGGTAATAAAATGTAAAAATCTTATATAATCGAACCTTACAACCTAACCATAAACTAACAACTTTAACATAACCATAACTTGACATAACCTAACCAACCTAACATAACCTATCATAGTTTCAAAGACGTTTTGCGAGGTAAATAGACTCACCAATAAATTTCACGGGTTCCCTAATGATCTACATAGATCCTATTGCCTGCCTCCATTTCCATCTGGTGTATATGTTGATCAAATAATAGTGAGCACCGCCAGAAATCTTCACATATGTTGAGTATACTATGTATAGTATGTACGACTTCATATTTATAATAAAGAAGTGGAGCAGTATTTGTAAAGAAATAATAGGTGTAACATTGTCAAGGTTAACCGAGGTTCATCAGACTTGAATCTACTTTTCAAGAATCTAATGGTGTTTTCAATAACACATTTAGTTATATAAAGTTTTTTATTGTACAATAAGCAGGTTGGTGATAATTAGGGGTGCCGCTGTCACCCTAAATGCATCAGGAAATGAAAGTTATAACTCTCGACACTTCCTCGGAGAAGTGACTAGTGTGACTGCTGGGTTGTTGTTGTTGTTGTTGTTGTTTCAGGGCTGCGAGGATCCCTTGGGGAACACTATGAGCCCTGGTGATGTCCTATGATGCTATCACAGGCGTGGTAGTTGATCTGTCCTCCGTAGGAAGGCACAGGTGAGGTGGATGACGGTGTGTTGAGGGGCTCTATGAGCCCTGGCGATGTCCTATGAGACACTCACAGGCGGGAAGGGGATAGTAAGAGGTTGAGAAGATTAGATAGATGAAACAAGGAGAAGTTAACTTAGAAAGAGAAAAAGGCCAAGCGAAAATTGGTTGGACCAGACATTGAAGTCCAAAACTTTGCAGCATCAGACCTCAATATCTGGTCCCTAAGCCCCTCCACAACGGCAATGGGCTTGGAAACGGAGGGGGACTGCTGGGTAGCGACTGGCCTCTCATGGTTGTTTTGATCCAGCGAATCCAAAATAGATTCTGATGTTCTATTTGCACTCAGCGAATCCAAAACGAATAGAAGAGGCCCCCTACATCTTATTCTCATGGATGTTCAGTCCCCCGGCATCATTGGCTGTAGGGCTAATCGCCGTCACATAACACAAAAGCTGAGATCAACGAAAACGAGAGAAAAATATAACGAAATGATAGAGCGGGAGACGGACTGGGGGAGCAGGGAGCCTCCTTTTGCTTTTCACTTATTTTTCAGTATAATATGTACCATTCGTATTACTACAGACAGAACGGTGGGCGGGAGCGTGGCACAGACCGGACACGTGCTGCAGGGCGTTAATGTACTCACGGAGAACTGCACAGAGGATTTATAGTTGAGAAGAAAGTAGTGATGTTGACGTCGACTATGGTGGTAATAGTGGAAGTTCCGGCTCTTTTGAGGAGTCGGCTCCTTCGACTCCGTTCACTCCGTGGAGCCGGCTCTTTCGGCTCCCAAATTTCAAATAAAAAGCTTAAATTAGCCTATTTTTAAGAAGAAAAAAAACCAAGATCTTATCTTATTTTTCAGTATAATATGTAACATTTGTATTGCTACAGAAAGAACGGTGGGCGAGAGTGTCGCACAGGCCAGACATGTGCTAGTTGGAAAAAAATAAAATAAAATAAAATAAAATAAAAAAAAAAAAAAAAAAAAAAAGCAGTGGTGTTGACGATGGTGGTAGTAGTGATAGAAATTCCGGCTCTTTTAAGGACTCGGCTCCGTTCACACAGTAGAGCCGGCTCTTTCGGCTCCCATATAGCTTCCAAGTTTCCAAAAAAAAGCCTATATTAGCCTGTTTTTAAGAAAAGAAAAGAAAAAAAAGTAGTAGAGACGCTTTGCTAGACATCTAAATTTGCTAATTCCAATATTTCACTAGCTATATTATTTCAATAGAAAATCGCGAAAATATGTAGGTAGACTTTTCCCATTCCTTCCTTTATTTGGTACCTCCTCTCAACATCTCATGCCTTGAGTCTGCGTTCAAATAACAGTTTAACAGTTTATTTACAGAAAAGGAGGGGAAGTACATAAGAGGGGGGTGGGGATGAGAGTGCACCAAGGTGCACAAGGAAGAAAAAGAGAGAAAATACAGAAGTAGTAGTGATGGGCGTTCCGGCTCTTTTCCGAGAACCGAGTCTCAAATATTTTATTTTAGTTCCCCATATTCTGTTTATAGTCTTTATAATTTAGAAAGAATTTCTTAGGATAACTTGGCTAGTTAGCTTTCAAAACCTACTGAATTAAGGAAAGGTGAAAAGTCTTTAAAAAAACGTTTATTCATTTATTTTAATTTAAACCAAATTTATATCAAATCATAGACTAAATCAAATGTACCTGTTATTTAATTAAAAGGTTAAAAAGCCTTAAAAAAAATTACCTTAATTAATACCAATCATAGAAAACATTAATGAATTTATACACAATCCACCTAAACAACTTGTTTCACAGTTTCAGACATGCAGTGTATTCAAACTGAGAGGAATTTCTCTGACTTAATAATAATACCCATAAACATTATTAAAGATAAAGTTAAAATTAAAACATAAGATATAATTAAAGTTAAATCAAATACAATGCTTCTCAAGTTTTCTTTTTTTTTCATTATTTATATACCGGTTACGTGTTTTGAGGGTTGAAAACATAAAAAACATAATTTAGTTGAGAAATAAAGTCTATAAAAATTAGTTATCTACATGTCTGTACAGTGTACACACTTTCACAAACTCGGTCACACACACATACACAGACAGACAGACCGACAGACAGACACACACACACAAACATAATATCTATTTCCTTTCCTATCTAATATCTATATATCTATCTTAAAGATAGATATATAGATATCTTAAAGATAGATAGATAGATATTAGATAGGAATGGAAATAGATATTATATTTGTGTGTGTGTGTGTGTGTGTGTGTCTATCTGTCGGTCTGTATGTCTGTGTATGTGTGTGTGACTGAGTTTGTGAAACTGTGTACAGACATATAGATAACTAATATTTTTAGACTTTGTTTCTCAACTAAATTATGTTTTTTATGTTTTCAACCATCAAAACACGTAACCGGTTTATAAATACTGAAAAATACATTTTTCTTACAAACTTTTTGGCGTATATTTAGATTAAATTATATGAATAGATAGAACTTTTAAAATCACATCATTTAGTATTAGTGCATTTTTTCTGTACGACTAATCTTTACACGACAAAAGACAAAAATTAATATGTTTATGGTTGGGTGGGGGTATGGGGTTACGTAATAACGGTTATCTCTCTCTCTCTCTCTCTCTCTCTCTCTCTCTCTCTCTCTCTGATAGATATATATTAAATAAGAAAGAAAATAGATCATGTTTTTTTTTGTTTTGTTTTTTTTGTGTGTGTGTGTGTCTGTCTATCTGTCTGTCTGTTTGTCTGTCTGACAGACAGACAAACAGACAGACAGATAGACAGAGACACACACACACACACACAAACATATGATCTATTTTCTTTCTCATTTAATATATATATCTATCAGAGAGAGAGAGAGAGAGAGAGAGAGAGAGAGAGAGAGAGAGAGAGAGAGAGAGAGAGAGAGAGAGAGAGAGAGAGAGAGAGAGAGAGAGAGAGAGAGAGAGAGAGAGAGAGAGAGAGAGAGAGAGAGACTTAGACAATTTTTCGTTCATGGTCACACACACACACATACACATACTATCTATTTTTTTCTTATTTAACATTTCTATATGAGAGAGAGAGAGAGAGAGAGAGAGAGAGAGAGAGAGAGAGAGAGAGAGAGAGAGAGAGAGAGAGAGAGAGAGAGAGAGAGAGAGAGAGAGAGAGAGCGCGCGGGAACTGCTGGTGGTTGACTGTTACGTAATATACGTATTACGTAACCTACCATCCTGTGACCCCTCAAATTTTCAACGTGGTTAACTTGTCTTTTGTCGCGTAAATATTTGTCGTACAGAAAAAATGCTCTTATGCTAATTGATGTAATTTTAAAAGTTCTATCAAATCATGTAATTTAATCTAAATTTACGCCAAATTTTTTTTATTTTTTTTTATTTCATCATTTATTAACTGTTTACGTGTTCTGATGGTCCCCCAAATTTTTTTTTTCCTTACTTTAATTATTCGCAGATCTTTTGACGTAAACTCCATAGTTTTCGTTTCTACAAAACAAAACGTTAAATATTAGTTTGACAAAAATTATGTTCAATTGTTTTTTTCTTACCTTCAAAAGGCCTTTCAGCTGGTGTAATCTGATTTTGAATAACGTTAATAGTTTAGGAGAAAAAAAATTTCGATGGTCATTTATCATTGAGTTTCATTTTCAATAGAATGATAAGAAAGCTTGTTTAATTTAATTTCCCTAATTACTCATAATCATTTTACGTCAATTTCATAGTTTTCGAGTTATAAGGAAAAAACCTTAACGATTAGTTTGACAGAAAAAATGCACCTATAATCATTTAAATAATTTTAAAAGGCGTATCAGCTTGTGTAGTTATTTTTTTAATTTTACTCACAGGTTATGAAAATAAAATTTCCTTCATTATATAAAGAGTAATTTCATTTTTAAATGTTGCAACAGAAAGTTTGGTTTCTATTCACTCTTTGTCTATTCGTAGTCATTGTACGTATACCTTATGGTTCTCGAGCTATAATGAGAAAATCTGTTTTGTGCTAAAAAATTAACTATGGAAAAAAATATACTTGGTTTGTATAACTAGTACACTGTTTTGAGACGAGTTCTATAATTTAATTTTACCTCTTAATATTATCAGATTGTCTTCATTTACCGATATGTTGTAGGGAATACTGTAGTGTACATTCCACATCATTGGCCTGCCATATACACCATATATTTTCTGAATTATTCATATATATGTGTTTTATGTGTTGAGTTACCCCTCTTTGCCAGAGGGCAAAGCACTTGGAAATACAGTTTTCTTTGTTAACTTGAAGGGGTAACTTAACTATTTTACTATATAATTTCTATGAATAGGCTTCATTCTCGTAAGTATTATTATTATTATCATTACTATAATTATTAACAATCGGTAATTTTTGCATTTTGTTAGAAAATAGCAAAAATATGGAAAAACTAGAAAAAAAAAATTAACGGCTCAAAAAAATCTCAAACGGCTCTCGAGAAAGATCCGGCTCTTCTCGTTCACCTGAAAGAGCCGGCTCTATGAACCGATTCGTTCACAAGCGCCCATCACTAAAGTATAGTAGGAGAGTGAAAGGTGCCGGGCGGTCCGCCCGGCACCTTTCACTCTCCTACTATACTTCTGTATTTCCTCTCTTTTTCCTCCTTGTGCACCTTGGTGCACGAGGTTAATAGTTAATTCTTACATATAATATACATGTACATACATTTGAGGAAAACATACATGAGCCTTTATATATACATACTTTCATACATCAACTTCACATTTGAAAACTCAACTCGTAATACAATTGATGTCACATCCAGTACTTGAGTGTGAGTGGAAACCGGGCAAGCCCGGAGGAAAACCACCCATACTGTTGTGAAGGGGGTGAGTACATAGTAGGTTCTTTCATACGATATACATTTGAACAAACATACAAGTGCATTTATACATACATACATTCATATAACAACTTTACATTAATTCCGCACTCGGTGGCCGTCGGTGTGGTGCAGTGCCTTCCATTCCTCCGGGACTGGCCGGGTTGAGATGGGGACTGCCTCCTACATCAGTCCTGGTCCACGTCGTCGTGCTGGAATCGCGGTCCAGCTCGGTGGCCGTCGGTGTGGTGTAGTGCCTTCCATCCCTCCGGGACTGGCTGGGTTGAGATGGGGGCTGCCTCATACATCAATCCTGGTCCAGCCTGGCAGCATGCGGTCGCAGCGGTGACGGTTCACTCCTTCGGTGGGATGCAGTGCCGGCTAGCCTCCCGAGACGGGTTGGGTTGAGCTAGGGGCTGCCTTCGCCATCAGGCCCAGAGTCTTCCGCGCCTGGCTTCCTTGGCTGCTGGCTGTCTGTCTGTCGCTGGCGCGTCAGTTAGTCACATCTGTTTGTCGTCCTGGTGCTGGCTGAGTCCTGGTGTTGGCTGGGTCTTGGAGTTGGCTGGGTTTGCAGTCATGATACAATCTGAGGGATATGACAGAGGGGCAGAGAGAGCATTCCATCTTTCACCGAGGGGTCGGGAGATGTGCGGTGGAGGTGACATTAATTTTGCATTGATATGTCATAAAACTGTGGCAAGAATACATTTACCTATATCGTGGGGCAGGTTGTGGGTTCCGCTACAGAGTGAGAAGGCTCCTGGGGAACCATGAGTGTTGCCGGTCCGGGGCCCCATCGTGCAGCTCTCTTAGAGTCAGAAACTGTTCCCAGCCTTCTGACTCCATCCGCTCCGAGATCTGTGCAGCCATCAGGTGAAGCCTGACGTTGAGAGCTGGCAGTGAAGCCGCCTCGTGGAGCGATGCTGTGGTGGTGAAGTCGTCCCATTTGGTGCCAAAAGCGAACCGGAGAGCAGCGTTCTAGACCTTCTGAAGACGACTGATGGCTGCCTTGGAGAGGGCGTGTGTAGGAATTGGTGGGTAGATGAGGATGGGTATAACTAGGGCCTTGACGAGGTAGAGTTTAAGTTTGGTGGCCAGGTCCCTGAAGCGAAAGAAATTTGAGAGAGCTATTCTTGCCTTCGTTACCCTCATTGTCACATGAGTGGTATAACCGCGCGACGAGATGGCAAGACCAAGTAGAGTGCCTCGCGGTTGGAAATCGATCACGTCTCCATCTACCAAGAGCGGGGCTGGGGCTAATGTGGCCAAGGGGATGACAGTGAACTTGGCCAGGTTCGTCTTGATCCTCCAGTCTTCCTCGTAACTGTTGACAGTGACGATCTCCCTTCCCGTTCTGGCGTTAAGCATCAAGCATCAAGCCTGACCGGGGACAGTCCCTGGTGTAAATAGAGTAGAGAGTGGGTGAGAGGACACTCCCCTGGGGCACACCTGAGGTAAGGGGAAAAACCGGACCGACGTGGTTACCTACTCTGACTCTAGCAGTCCTCTCCTCCAGGAAGTCGCAAAGCAAACGTTCAATTGGGTCTGGGAGGCCCAAATGTAGCATTTTGAACTTTAGTCTAAGATGCCACACTTTGTCGAATGCCTTACTGACATCCCGGAGGACAAGGTTACAGCGAGAGCCCTCGGCTTGGTGGATGGCAAGAGTTTCGGTAGCCATAGCAATGGCGTGTGTTGTTCCTCTCCCTCTCCTGAAGCCATATTGAGCCGGGTGTAGATGGTTACCGACCTCCAGGTAGTCACGTAGTCTCAGGGTCAAAATCTTTTCTAACAACTTCCTCGGCACCTCCAGGAGGGAAATGGGACGGTAGCTGTCTGGGCGGGTGGGGGCCTTACCAGGCTTGGGTATCATCCTCATCTCCGCTTCCTTGAAGCCATTAGGGAAGTATCCAGCAGAAAGCGCAGCGTTGAATATCTCCCTAAGACGATCTTGAGCGGGATCTGGAAGATTTGATTGAGACTATAGTTCTGTTAATTTTACTCCTACCTGGGCAAGAAGTCCTTCCACCTTTCAAGGCGGCGGACAGCTCCCAGGAAGAAATGCGGCAGTCCAGAGGGGATGTGCCCGCGAGACGGGTAGGGTCAGCAGCGGCGTGAGAGTGGGTCCTGTGGGAGAAAGTGTCCATGTAATTCAGCACACGTACGTTGTCGTCAAAGTCGTCGTCATCGGCCTCACTAAAGACTCTTTCCCAAATAGATGTGAAAAGTCTTTCCTTGTCATTGGTCGTGTAGTGCTTCTCTCCGTTATTGTCAACTAAGTACGTGTCTGGTCCTGTGGTTTTACCTGAGAGGAGTTTAACCTTCCTCCAAAACTTCCTGGGGTCAGTGTAGTTGGCAGCTAAGCCAGCTAACGTCCTGCCCCAGTGTCTGGTGGCCTCAGTCCGTCTGGCGTCCTGTAAATTTGTTCGTAGTTGTAAGTATCGTCTATAGTCGTTGTAAGTCCATCCTACCCTAGAAGCTCTGTCGCGTAGTGCGTCAAACTGTATCTTAAGTAGTTGAGTCGTCCTTGAGGGTCTGGGGGCGGGCTGAAGCCTGTAAGATGTTTTGGGAATGTGTCTGTCTGCTGTGGTCTTAACTGTCGTCATCCAAGTCTCAAGTGCCTCGTCTATGTCTTCAAGGGTCCCGTGGGTTATGTCTGGAGTGCCTGTCATCTGTAAGTCGGCGTCTGTCTTAAAGGCGTCCCAGTCAGTTCTGTGAAAGAAGAAGGTTTTAGGAACGGGGGTGAGAATCGGTGATGAAGAGATGTCAAGGATGAGAGGAATGTGGTCACTTGAGGTCAGAGGTCCTGGAGTAAAGGTGTAGTGAAAGTGATTGGCACTGTTAGTTAAAACAATGTCTGGGGAAGTAGAGGAACTTGGGCCGTAAAAAGTTGGAAAGTGAGGTCCTATGTGGCGTGCAGTTTGGCGACGAAAATAATCTATGAGGTCACGTCCTACTTGGTTAGTTGTGCCGTAATCTAAACTTGGGTGTCGTGTGTTTAGGTCTCCTGCTATGAAAACAGGTGTCTGTCTGCGTAGAAGGCGAAGATAGTCGGGGTGGGGAAGGTAAGGTCGCCTGGGTGGGAGGTAGCTAGTGGCAATTAGTAGTGGTCCGTCGGAAGTGTCTGTCTCTATTGCCAGTGTCTCGGATAAGAAATCATCCTCGACTTTGTGTCGAATTTTGTATTTAACATTGTAATGTGGGGGGGGGGGGAAAATGTGCCAGGCAACAAAGGCCATATGGCACTATTGGGATAGTAGGGTTAGATAGTAGGGCTAGGTGGGGGGTAGGATCGGGTAGGGGTTAGATTAGATGTAGGACATTAACGGTACGAAGAAAGGATATAAGGGCAGGGAGGGAAAAGGAAGGGGACTCAGCGAGGATGTCAGCAAGACAGGGGGCACGAGACAGGGAGGAAAGGTGGGAGAAGGCTGCAAGACGAGGGGCTGAGAAGGCAGGACATGAAAGAAGGAGATGAGGAAGAGAAGAAAGGACGCCACAAGATGGGCAGACGGGGGGAGGGGAACGGGACATCAGGTAAGAATGGGTGAATCTGGTGTGGCCAATTCGTAAGCGGGCCAGGGCAGTCTCCCAGCGTCTAATAGGATGAGATGGGTAGGACCAAGGGGAAACAGAGGGCTTGATAGCGCGAAGTTTATTAGAGGTAAGGGTGGACCAGAAAGATTGTCAGCGAGTATAAAGGAAAGTCCGAAAAACTGGTAAATAATCAGAAACAGGAAGGGAGGGAGTGCAAAAGTTAGGAAGGGTGAGGGCGTCATGTGCCAAAGAGTCAACAGCATCGTTAGCAGGGAGTCCAACATGATTGGGTACCCAGCAAAAACGAACTGTTTTGTGACGGACAGAAAGGCGGAATAACCAGTCCTGGATGTCACGGACAAGAGGATGCGAAGAGGAAAAGGAAGATAAAAGGGAGAGGGACGACCGAGAGTCGGTAAAAATAGTATAAGAAGAAGCGGTGAGGCGGAAGATGCGGCGGAGGGCAAAAAGAATCGCAAACAGCTCAGTAGTAAGAATGCTAGCCTCAAGAGGGAGGCAGTATTGGAAATAATTGTCAGGAAACAGGACAGCACAGCCCGAGCCAGTAGAAGACTTGGAGCCATCTGTATATACGTGTACGCTACCAGAATGAGTAGGAAGATGAGCCGAGAAATGGGAGCATAAGACACAAGAAGGGGTATTAGATTTCGGGGAGATTGGGAAGACAGAGGAGCAAAAGGAGAGGTGAGGGGAGAGCCAGGAGGAGTAGAGGAAACAGAGAATGGGAGAGGATTAAGGGAGGGGAAAGAAGGATGGGATAGAAGGGCACGCATACGGAGGGGGAAGGGGACAGGTAAGCGAGGCCGGGTGGCAAAGGTTGCGGTCAAAGGAGGGATACGCAAAGCGGAGGAGGGAAATTGAAGGGAACGGGCATAGCAGCGGAGGGAAAGGAGGGCCCGGCGGCGGGGAAGAGAAGGGAGGCCGGCTTCAGTGTATAAGCTCTCCACAGGGGAAGATCGGAAAGCACCAAGAGCAAGGCGAAGACCAAGGTGATGAACAGGGTCAAGGAGGCTGAGGACGGAGGGGGAGGCGGAAGAATAAACATGGCAGCCATAATCAAGGACAGAAAGGATCAGTACAGTATGCAGCGAAAGTAGAGTCTTGCGGTAAGCACCCCAAGACACATGGGAGAGGGTTTGTAGAAGACGGAGGCGGCGAAGGGCGGTATCCCTGAGAGAGAGGACATGCTGGCGCCAAGTGAGGCAAGGGTCGAAGATAAGACCAAAAAACTTGCCCGAAATGCGATACTCAAGAGGGGTGCCATAAAGAAGAAGGGGAGGGGGACAAGCAGTACGGGAACGAGAAAAGTAAATGGAGAAAGACTTTGTAGGGGAGAAGTGGAAGCCATGGTCGGTGGCCCAAGAGGAGGTGGCAGTAACAGCAGATTGAAGAAGGCGATGGAGAAGACTGGAGGAGCTGCCCGAGGTATAAATGGCGAAATCGTCTACATAAAGAGAGGACCTGACACCAGGCGGAAGGGTAGAAACGATACCGTCAATGGCCAGGAGGAAGAGGGTAGTACTCAGGACCGAGCCCTGGGGCACACTCTCGTACTGACAGAAGGAGGGGGAGCAAGAGGAAGCGACCCTAACGCGGAAGGAACGGTTTCGCAGGAAGTTATGGAGGAAAAACCCCATGTTGCCAGAGATACCGACACAGGACAGCTGGTGAAGGATGTGATGACGCCAAGTGGTATCGCAAGTTTTTTCAAGATCAAAGAAAACAGCTAAGACAGATTCTCGTCGGGCAAAAGCAGAAGTAATACATGTTTGTAAGCGGGCGAGAGGTTCTGCTGTACCGCGGGCACGGCGGAATCCAAACTGAGTGGGGGAGAGAAGGTTCTTTGATTCGAGGTACCACATCAATCGGAGATTGATCATGCGCTCACACAACTAGTCAGAGCAATGGGCCTATAATCCTGGGGGAGAGCACCAGATTTGTTAGGCTTAAGAAAAGGGAGTATAAGTGCTTCGCGCCATTGGGGTGGGAAGTCCCCAGTTAGCCAAACCCGATTATAAAGGGTAAGTAAGAAGGTCAGGGAGACATAGGAAGGTGGCGGAGCATCTGATAGTGAACACCATCAGGGCCCGCAGAGATGTTACGACAGCATTTCAAGGCAGAGGTAAGTTCAGAGGGGGTGAAGGGGGTGTTATATGAAGCATTAGAAGAAAGTGTGAAGGTAATAGGGGTGTGCTCACGTGCCGCCTTAAGGGCAGCAAACTCAGGAGGAAGATGGGAACCACTGCTGACGCTGCTAAAAAACGAGCCCAGTTCTGTAGCAACCTGGAGAGGTTCAGCAATATCACCCTGGGGGAGACGAAGTACAGGAGCAAAGGAGGGTGGGTGTTTACCTGACAATTTATGAATACGGCGCCAGACTGAAACAATGGGGGTAGAGGAAGTCAAGGTAGACACATAAGCACGCCAGCTGTTGGACTGAGCCAATCTAGTGATCCGGCGGAACCTAGCCGAGGCACGTTTAAAGTTAACAAAGGCCGGGAGCTGGCCGGGAGTGTCCCGTTTACATCGGTAACTACTCCAGGCCGCCCGTTTCAAGCGAAAGGCAGTAGTGCAGGCAGGGTTCCACCAGGGAACACATTTGGAGGCAAAGGGGCGGGAAGTCCGAGGGATGGAGACAAAAGCAGCAGCGAGAACAGACGTGATAAAGTAGATCAACATATCAGAAGAGGAGGAAAAATCAGGAGAGGAGAGACGAAGGGCAGACAGTGAGGCAAAAGCACGCCAGTCTGCTCTACCAAAGCACCAGCGAGGGGGTCTGGGAAGAGGGATGTAGGAAGTAGGAGAAAGAAGAACTGGGAAATGATCACTACAGGGATTGTGGTCAAGAACCGACCAGTGGAGATCTAGTAGTAGGTCAGGGGAACAGAGGGCGAGGTCGAGGCAGGAGAAAGTCTGGGTGCGGAGATCAAAGTGTGTGGGGGCGGCAGTATTAAGGATAGTAAGGTCAAAGTCTTTAAGGAGATGGTCGAGAGAGCGGCCACGAGAGGTGACCACAGAATCCCCCCAAAGGGTGTGGCGACAATTAAAATCACTAACCACAAGGAGGGGGAAAGGGAGGTTAGAGAAAAGGGAGCGGAGGGCATCGAGATCAAGAGGCTGGGAAGGGGAAAGGTAAAAGGAAACGAGAGACACCCAACGGCGGAGGTAGATACGAAGGACTGTACAGGGAAGTGTAGTAGGGATAGGAAGAGGGGTAGAAGCAACAGACTGGTGAAGAAGGATAGCAGAAGAAGAGATAGAGTGTGGGGAGGAAAAAGAGCGGTACTGAGGAATAGGGGTGGGCGGGCTAGTAAGGAACGTTTCCTGAAGGCAAGGGACCATGGGGGCATAAGAGGAAATGAGTTGGCGAAGATCCTGTCGATGGGCACGAAAACCACGAATATTCCATTGAAGAACAGACATGATCAGTAGGGGATAAGACTCGGGATGGGTGAAGGTGAGGGAGGAGCGTTCTCAGGGAGTAAAGGACCGGGGTCCATATCCATAAGAGGCAAGGAAGAAGGAAGGGGGTCAGGAGCGGATGAGGTATGGGGAGAGGGGGGAGATTGAGAGAGGAGATCGGTGCGGGAGTAGCCAGGTGGTAAGGGAAGAGAGAGGATAGATCGGGTAGCAGAGGAAGGTGGGGGAGGGGCAGACGAAGGGGGCTGCACCGAAGAACAGGCGGGGTAAGATGAGGAGGGGAGGGGAGAGTAAAGCGGGGAAGGGGGAGATGGCGGAGCGCCAGGTGCAGAGGGGGGGGAGGGGGGCTGGAGGAGGGTTTGAGGAGGGGAGACAGCAGAGGGAGAAGGGGGAGTCGGGGTAGGAGGAAGGTGCTTGGGGGGTGGGTGAATAGAGGCCACGACGTGGATAGGAGGGGCCGGGGGAGGAGATGAGGAAGTAGGAGGAGAGGACAATGGAGTCGTGTTCTTTATGTACTCGATGATGGCATCGAGGTTATCACCCTCGGAAGGAGCGGGCGAGGAAGGTGCAGGGCGAGTCTTTTTTTTTAGCAAGGTGGAGAGGGGGTGAAGAGATCAAGGCGGGAGCTGGAGAGGGGGTTGGTGGGGGAGAGGAGACCAAAGTTTCAGAGTGGTGTTGTCGTTTGTTGGAGTGGGAGCGCTGAGGGCGTGGAGAGGGAGGGGTAGGGGTACAGACGGTGATAGAGGTAGGAGTATCAGGGTCAAGGACAGCAAAAGAATTAGAGCAGGAGATGGAGGATGGAGGGTGGGAGGGAGAGAGGGAGGAGGAAGGAGGTAGAGGAGAAGGATGGGTGGAAGAAGGGGTAGGGGAGGAAGGCCGAGGATCGGGGCGGGAAGAAGAGGACGTGGCTGGAAAGTGAGGGGAAGAGGCGGAGGCAGCAACATGGTGAGGAGAAGGGGTGAAGCCTAGGCGACGGGCTTTCTGACGAGCCTCACGTAATGTGAGACCGTCATGGAAGCGAATAACAGCGACTTCAGCCTCAAACTTGTAAGTTGGGCAGCCGCGGTAGTGAACATTATGGGGACCGCCACAATTGCAGCAGCGGTGGGTAGTGGTATGGCATTGATCGCGGGTATGGGTAAGGCCACACAAAGGGCAGCGGAGAGCGGAGCGGCAGTGTTTTTCTGGATGACCAAAACGCCAACAGTTTCGGCACTGGCGAGGTGGAGGAACGTAAGGCCGGACTGGGAGCATGACGCCCCCAACGTAGACATGGGTGGGAAGATCGTGGCGTTTAAAGGATATCCGTGCAACATTGGTGGAGTTTCTCTGGCGACCTCGGGGGGACAAGGTATAACAGCGAACGGTTACAGCGTCGTACTCGTTGAGTAGATCTAGTAGGTCAGTGTGACAATCCTACCAAACCTTGTCGTCAATTGGGCAGTCTTGTGGGGAGATTACGACAGTGTCAGTGCATGTGTTGAGACGGTCGTCAGGAGTTGCACAGATGCGGGTACCGTATGGAGCCAATAAGTTGGCCATGGCCTGAGACTGAGCCTCAGACTCCACGCGTACCAGGCGTGAACGGTCAGGTCGGGTTTGAAAATGAACCTTACCTACTTGTTCCTGTAGACAACGTTGAAATAGGAGGGTATTCTCAGTGAAGGGAGCGGAGGGGGGGGGGGGGTAATAAAGAAACGATCCCAGCGGGCAGGGGCGAAGAAGAGGTCATAGGCAGAAGGGTGAGACACGCCACGAGAGGAGCCAGTTCGGGGCTGTGCCGTAGTCTTCTTAGAGGAAGAGGGAACATAAGGGGCTAAGGTGGTAATATAGGAAGATGTAGATGTGACGGGGAGGGAGGCTGGAGGGGTGGTAGGAGTGGAAGAGAGAGTCGGGAGAGCGGTAGACGTAGGGGAGGGAAGAGAGGTAGTAGAAGGGGTGCTGGAAATAGGGACGGTAGAAGGAGGAGCAGGGGGCAGGTGAAGTGAGGAGACTACAGGGATGCGAATAGAGGCTGTGGTAGTGGTAAAGGAGGATGAGGAGCAATGAGGACCGAACCCTGTGGGGGGTGGGGGGGTGGTAGCAGGAGAGAGAGAAGATGTGGGAGGTGGGGTATAGGATGGAGAAGTTGTGGAGGGGGTAGGGGTACAAGGGAGAGTAGAAGGTGGAATGGTCTGAGGAACAGGTAGAGAGGTCGAGACCAGGTCCATTGGGCAAGCAGAGGTGTCAGGGAGGGGGCGACCAGCAGCAGAGGCCTCGAGGGACTGGTCGGATACCACTCGAGGGGGGCTTGTTAAGTTTGGTTTATCCATATACTGTTGTTTTAATGAACATGGCATCGGGGGTCACGGGTAAACCGCCTACCGGATTGGCAAAAGGGGCCGAGCGCTGCCGCCGGGGACGGGGTACCTCGTCCCCCACAGGGCTATCCGGTTTAAAAGGCAGCCCTTGTGGCACCGAAAGTTTGCCCCGCAGCGGCGAGCAAAGTCCTCGGCCTCGATGCCCACCGGCCCAGGCACCCTCCAGCCAACATAGGACGGCCCACAACGGGCGATCCCCCTGGCGGGCGGCACCGGTGACCCACACCAGCCTACGGTCGGGATCATCTTGTTGGTCCTGACGGACACACAAGCCCCCCCACCACGACAAGGTAGATCCCATGGGGGGGTTGCATTTAACAGCAATGGCGATCTCGTCATTTAATTCGTTGCTTAAGTTTTGTTGATAGACCCTGTAGCCTGGTATTTTTAGTCTCGTCTTGTCTTTTAGTCCGTGACTGTTAATCAGAATAATGTCAGGGTCATACTGTCTATAGGTGTTGGATAAGTCGTACTTACGTGAGTCCCATGAAAGTACATTGTGCTGAATCACACGGAGACGATGCATTAGTTGTTACCACTGGTTACCTTACCAGTGTACTGGGAAAACTGACGGCGGCGGGGGAGGCCTTCAGTCTGGAGCTCGTAAAACATTTTATAGAATAGGTTATCGCTGATCGAGGTGAAGTACTCGGTCAGGGGCCCTGGGATGGTGCTGAGGAAGTCCATCACACGTTGATGATTGTCCTTGCGAGGAGGGAGGGAGGAGGGAGGGAGGAGGGAGGAGCTGGAGCTGGGGATGGTAAGGTTGCTGATGTTGGAGGTGCTGCTGGAGATGGCGGTGGTGGTGGTGGTGGTGCAGCGGCAGTTGAGGCAGCGAGGGTGGTGCCCAATGCACCGCCGAAGATCGCCTTGATGATGGCAGTGGAAGGCGGATTGGGAGTCAACTTAACGTCTGGTAAGCCATTGAGAGCGAGGCTCTCTGAGAGAGACTTTTGAAAGCTCCCAGGCTCGCCAACATTGCTCAAGTGTGCGTTGAACACACACATCATGCCCGCCAAGTTGAGCAAGGATCCGTCGGCTGTCGGTGTGGTCTTACGCGCAGCCCCAGCGAAGGTGATGGTGGACGGCTTATTCCGAGCTTCCCTGGCTCTAGCCTCCTTCTCCCTCAGTGCCTTCTTCCTGACCGGACACCGCATGGCTCTGCAACTGTGCAACCCGTCGCAGTGCATGCAGTGCTTTTCTGAAGCTCTGCATTCCCTGAAGGTGTGGTCTGGGCTGCTACACTCTAAACAGCGCACATAATCTTGAGGTTGTGTACAGTCTTTGGTGGAGTGAGCTTCCACAGCCTGAGACCTATTGCAGGTGAGAAGGGGAGTGTACATTTTCTGGCGAATCTGGTGCGGTGACACAGAGATGTGGAATAGCAGAAGCCCAGATTCACACGCCTTTTTTGCCATGTCGCTGGATGCAAACTCCAGTTTGAAATTGTTGGACCTGGGGAACTTATACACCCCCACTATAGCCCAATCTCCTCAGGACCATTTTCGTACACCAAGTCGTCAAGCCTGGTGCAGATCACGGAACGTAGGGAGCGAAGCTCAGGGGGAAGGAGGGGGCTGAAGCCCTCATCGTCCAGAACCTTGAGCATGCCATCCTGGAAGATGGCATCTGTGTCCTGGTCTGTGGCCGTAAGAGCCACTACTGATGGGAATGAGCCGAGTGACCTTGACTCGCGGAGCCAAGATCCCCAGGAGCTTGCGTCGGGTTGCAATCTCTCTGGGGCTGGGGTGGAGAATCTTAACTCGGCCCATGCTGCCGCTCTCCACAAGTAGCGCACACTGAGCACTTTGTTGGGTTGCTACCCAAAAACACTAATTTAACACTTTCTCCTCGGCACTCAGCACTACACTGAACAGCTGGGCACACTGCTCCTATGCTCTCATGCGTGAGAAACACACCCGCACGAGAACCGACACGAAAACTCTCGATCGAGAAACTACACCGAGTAGCAGACTTGAACGCAAAAACGGACACCCGTCCACACGCTCACATAACCACTCTCATATCATGCACACTCCAGAGAACTCTGAATAGTCCAGCTGGCCATCGTGCCAGCAAACAACAACCACTATCTCGATCGAGCAACCAAGCACTGCACACGCAGGGGAAGGGAAGCACTGGGGAGAGGAAGACAAGACAAAGTGTGGCGGGGTGGCGTGGTGGGCCGGCGGCTCGGTCACCCGCGCGGCAATCCTCTGTTCTTGGTCACACTACGTGGCGAGTTCAAGGGTCACGCCCGAGCAGGCCTCGTAGCCCTGTGCAGACCGCCGCCCTAATCGACACACAGCACTGTAGTCACTGTAGCACTGCTGAAAGAAAAAAAACCACTACACTACAATC
>JAXIVD010000617.1:0-7500 GCA_036785275.1 Cancer borealis | reverse complement strand
TACTTTATCATTTCAATCACTAGGCCTCATAATCGTAATTATTAACATTATTAACAATCGCTAATCATTGCATTTTGTTAAAAAAAAAAAAAAAAAAAAAAAAAAAAAAAAAAAAAAAAAAAAAAAAAAAAAAAAAAAAAAAAAAAAAAAAAAAAAAAAAAGGAAACTTAAGCATAAACGGCTCTCAAACGCCCTCTCTAACGGCTCTCGAGGCAAAGATCCGGCTCTTCTCGTTCATCTGGAAGAGCCGGCTCTATGAATCGATTCGTTCACGAACGACACATCACAAGTTCACGGGCCCCCGAGACTAACAACACCGTCGCAGAGTTAGAGACAAGTAGAAATGTTGACGGATAAGCTCAGTCAAATGTCTCCCTCAGCCCATCAATTGTGGTGTCCTTATTGCCGTGTAAGCACGCACGAACTAAAAAGGTGTCCACAAAGCCCTCCATATGGAGCATGTTACGATTGTTTAAGGCGTAATTGTCGCCGAGGACATCCTCAATGCCCCGATATAAACGTTCCTGGAAAAATTGACAGATTCAGCCAAATATGTCTCCCACCATTCAAGTTTCAGTAAACGGGAAAATGTTATCAGCTTTAATATACAGGCAGTGAAATAACCTTGTTAAAATATTCCACTTTGTCCAAATTAAGGGTTAACTTAAATACAAAGAGGATTCTACCCAATGTAAAAGGAGTTCCCGGTACATTATTGCGAATTATTAGGGAATGCTAAGTTAAATATATCTAGGTTATATGAGCGAGACAATTCAATCAATACCAGTTCACTATTTAGAGACTGATCTCTTACTTGAGGTAGATGTGCTAAGAAAAGCACCTTTAACTTGAGGAGCAGATAATGATTGTGTAGAATGGGGAGGTGCCAGCTACCCTATTAAAACCATTTGTAAAACTTATACCAGCACCAGTTCAGTAAAGAAGTCGAAAACTCCCATGAAATATGACTCAGTCAATAAGCCAAGAGCACTCAGAGTTACTCAATCTATAACAGTCCCTCCTTGTAGTAACACCCCGTCTTGTTAGAGTCAGAGAACCGCCCGATACAACCATATTGGTAGAGCCATTTCCAATACCAAAATAAGCATGTTTTCCCTATTGTGTCGGAGTCAATAATGACTAACACATTTTTTGGCCTGTAGAGAACACCAGCAAACACCCGAAAACAGTGAAAGTAGGAACGTATTTGGCAGATTATTATAAAGTTATAGCATCAGAAGAAGGCCCTACTAAAGTAGTTCAAACAATAAAACATCTTCATAATGATTTAATGGCTCCGGTAGTAGAAATTCCTGATGAAGCCGGTGGAGACCGAATTTCAAAACTAAAGAGACTGTTAGATGGTTTACCTTGGAATCATTTAACTGAACCCCAGAAACAGCGCCTTGTTGAAACTATCACTCACCATACATAACCAGCTGTTTATTTTGAACAAGGATGAGCTGGGAAAAAATTGAAGGTCTACCAGCGGAAATAATCCTTAAAGATCCAACACCTGTTAAAAAAAATCCTTAGTATCGTTATCCAGAACAGACGAAAGAGCTAATAGAACAGATAATTAATTAAATGAGTAAGAAGGGAGTCATTGAACCTTCCACCGCCGCTTGGTTAAGCCCAATCGTGCTGGTCAACAAACCCGATGGTACGAAACGAATGTGCCTCAATTATCGTTAAGTAAATGAGCACGTGGAAACTGATATATATCCATTGCCTAGACTAGAAGAATTAGTTGATTTTGCGGCAGGAAATAAATTTTACGTCACACTAATTTAAAAGATGCTTATCATCAAATAGAACTAGCCGAGAACAGCAGGGATTTGACTACGTTTAGTGAAGGTATTGCTTTATATAGATTTACTTGTTTACCCTTTGGGATTTCCTCATCACCGGCTGTATTTTCTAGGCAAATTGCTAAAGTATTTGCTCCATTAAAGAAAGAAGGATGGATACATAACTATTTAGAATCTAGATAGTTATGTATCCATCCTTCTTTCTTGATCAGGTTTTATAAACTAGTAGTGAGGATAGGGCACGTGGAAATGGGTACAAACTAAAAAAACTTACTCATGACAAACATAGGTAGATATGGGTTCACTAAAAGTAGTGAACGATTGGAATAGGCTGGGTAGACGCGTAGTAAGTGGTGAGTCAATAAGTAGCTTCAAAAGACGTATGGATAGGGATGACAGGTGGGATGGCTAAATAGTGGATTATTCCAAGGGTGGGTGACAAGGAGCTGCCTCGTGTAGGTTATCAACTGGCCTCTTGCAGTCTCCTCAATTATTGTTCTTATGTTCTGTCCCTAGTACCGTCAGATACGTGTAGTTGAGACACACACATACACATGAACAAACTAACACATATGGCACGTCTGTGATAGGCCGCCAGAAAAAACCCAATCCCAGCCTCCTAACTGATTCACGTCTACTACCCGAATCTGAGTCATACGCACACACGTACAAACACACACTACCACATTTACATACTAAATGAGCCGCCGCAACATAAGGGTAGAATGGGGGTAATCAGATAAAGAAAGGAATGGGAAAAGAAAAGATACAAAAAGAAATGCCTAGGAAAAATTCTTGATGACAACTATCCCATGACAAAAAATATATAGGCTATATCATAATTTTTTTCTTATCATTTGTAATGTATGAATACTTCTCTGAGATGTAAAATATTACATTCATTATATAATAACCAATCACAAAAAATTAACTTAACCTAACCGGTAAAGATTTGTTTCCTTAATCACATGATATATCCTTGCCTTTACAATGCACTGCAAATCTAACCTCAGAAACTTGTTCAAATCACTTCAAACAGTTATGCCACAAAATTACAGAAAAATAATACTATTTTTTTTTCTTCAGGTTGCTTTAGGTTTAGTTAAGATTTGTTACGTTTAGTTAGGTTTATTTAATTGTAGTTTTGGGATGGTTATGCTAACAAAGCTATTTTTTTTCGTTGAATTTCTATATATTCACCAGAATGCAGTGTGGCTACGAAAGAAAATGGCGTCTGCACCTCGTACAAACCTCTAGTTTTAGTCATAGAAAACATTTGACAGCTTTTAAATCAAAATAATATAAGAACATAATAAATGAGGAGACTGTAAGAGGCCAGTTAATGACCTACACGAGACAGCTCCTTATCCCCCACCCTTGGAATAATCTAATATTTAGCCATTCCACCTGTCATCCAACCGTCTTTTAAAGCTACCTATTGACTCATCACTTACTACGTGTCTACCCAGCATATTCAAATCGTTCACGACTCTGTTAGTGACCTGTGTCTGTCCTGAATCTAAGTTTTTCTAGCTTGTACCCGGGTACAAGCTAGAAAAACTTAGATTTAGGACATTTCCACGTGTTCTATCCTGATTACTAATTTCTAAAACCTTATTAATGTTTCCCTTATTGAAAACCTCAATCATATCCCCTCTTGCCCTCCTCCTCTCTAAGGAGTGGATATTAAGGCATTTTAATCTATCTTTGTAGGGTAATTTCTCAGCCTCTGCATCCAGGTCATTCTCTGAACTGCCTCCAAGGAGCATATATCCTTCCTATAATAAGGGGATCAAAATTGAACTGCATAAAACTCCTCGATCTCCAGAAGTGATGCTTCGGACGATGGTGCAGTTACAGCTACTGCTCCGATTTATATAGTTTTGGGAAAAAAGTCGTAATGACTCGTAACTGTTCGTAACAACATGTAAGCAAGTCGTAACTAACACGTAAAAGCTTCGATGAATAGTAACATTATGTAATATACTCGTAACAATCCGTAAAAAACTCGTAAAATGCCCGTAAGTTGCTCGTAGTTATCCGTGACAATTCAAAACAAATCGTAGAATTTTTCCGTAAATACATCGTAATAAACCGTAAGTAGCTCGTAATAACTCTTAAATCTTCGTAAAATCGCCAAATCGTAAGGATTCGTGAATGTGTGCGATCCGTAAAAGCTCGTAAGAAAAATGCGTGTATGTGAATGGGGTATTAACTAGTTTATTTTTAAGGCTCTTGAAGGATGATTGGCATTTTTCACTCCACAGAAATTCTACCTCTTTCTTTGCTAATACCCCCTTCACATACACGGATTCTTCTTACGAGTTCTTACGGATCGCCAATTCGTAGTCAATCGCAAGCATCCGTAAATAGCTCGTTGGTATCCGTAAATAACTCGTAGACACTCGTGAGGATCCGTGAAAAGAGGCAAATTGTTTGACATGTCAAAAATCTTACGATTGCCCACGGATTTATTTTTTTCCGTAAATAGCACGTAACAATCCGTAAGCGATCGTAAACCGCTCGCAACAACACGTAACCATCCGTTAACTGCTCGCAAGAATCTGCAAATGAATTGTAACAATTTGTTAATTTTAAAAATTATTTGTGATGATTATTTTACGATATGTTTACGAATTATTTACGTGTTGTTTACGGATTGTTACGAGTTAGCCTCCTGGCTAGTACAGTGGTAGCGTGCTGGTCTTGCATTCGCTTGTTCGGCAGATCGAGTCCCCGCCCGGGCTTGTGATGCTTAAGCTGTTTACTGGGGAGGAACTGCTGTGGTCGGGCACCACAGTGGGGATTTGGGCTTGCCTGGTTGACGTTCTAGAGAGCATCTTCATTGATGGATACCGGAGCTGAAACCCATGCAACTTTAACTTTAACTTTACGTGTAGTTACGAGTACTTTACGAATAGATGCAGATTTGAATATTCAAACTGTTTTAAGATCCCATGTTCTATATCCGGCTTGAGAGAGGGAGAGAGGAGCACACACATGCAAGCACACACACACACACAGTGAGAGAGAGAGAGAGAGAGAGAGTAAGAGAAAGAATGTACGTCCCACAAGGTAGCCAGGAAGAATCTATGCGTTCTGGTGTGTGTTTTATAACAGGATTTAATGCGTCCCCGTAATGAAGTACCCGGGTAATTAACTCTTTTCACGGATCCTCACGAGTGTCTACGAGTTATTTACGGATACCAACGAGCTATTTACGGATGCTTGCGATTGACTACGAATTGGCGATCCGTAAGAACTCGTAAGAAGAATCCGTGTATGTGAAGGGGGTATTAGCAAAGAAAGAGGTAGAATTTCTGTGGAGTGAAAAATGCCAATCATCCTTCAAGAGCCTTAAAAATAAACTAGTTAATACCCCATTCACATACACGCATTTTTCTTACGAGCTTTTACGGATCGCACACATTCACGAATCCTTACGATTTGGCGATTTTACGAAGATTTAAGAGTTATTACGAGCTACTTACGGTTTATTACGATGTATTTACGGAAAAATTCTACGATTTGTTTTGAATTGTCACGGATAACTACGAGCAACTTACGGGCATTTTACGAGTTTTTTACGGATTGTTACGAGTATATTACATAATGTTACTATTCATCGAAGCTTTTACGTGTTAGTTACGACTTGCTTACATGTTGTTACGAACAGTTACGAGTCATTACGACTTTTTTCCCAAAACTATATAAATCGGAGCAGTAGCTGTAACTGCACCATCGTCCGAAGCATCACTTCTGGAGATCGAGGAGTTTTATGCAGTTCAATTTTGATCCCCTTATTATAGGAAGGATATATGCTCCTTGGAGGCAGTTCAGAGAATGACCTGGATGCAGAGGCTGAGAAATTACCCTACAAAGATAGATTAAAATGCCTTAATATCCACTCCTTAGAGAGGAGGAGGGCAAGAGGGGATATGATTGAGGTTTTCAATAAGGGAAACATTAATAAGGTTTTAGAAATTAGTAATCAGGATAGAACACGTGGAAATGTCCTAAATCTAAGTTTTTCTAGCTTGTACCCGGGTACAAGCTAGAAAAACTTAGATTCAGGACAGACACAGGTCACTAACAGAGTCGTGAACGATTTGAATATGCTGGGTAGACACGTAGTAAGTGATGAGTCAATAGGTAGCTTTAAAAGACGGTTGGATGACAGGTGGAATGGCTAAATATTAGATTATTCCAAGGGTGGGGGATAAGGAGCTGTCTCGTGTAGGTCATTAACTGGCCTCTTACAGTCTCCTCATTTATTATGTTCTTATATTATTTTGATTTAAAAGCTGTCAAATGTTTTCTATGACTAAAACTAGAGGTTTGTACGAGGTGCAGACGCCATTTTCTTTCGTAGCCACACTGCATTCTGGTGAATATATAGAAATTCAACGAAAAAAAATAGCTTTGTTAGCATAACCATCCCAAAACTACAATTAAATAAACCTAACTAAACGTAACAAATCTTAACTAAACCTAAAGCAACCTGAAGAAAAAAAAATAGTATTATTTTTCTGTAATTTTGTGGCATAACTGTTTGAAGTGATTTGAACAAGTTTCTGAGGTTAGATTTGCAGTGCATTGTAAAGGCAAGGATATATCATGTGATTAAGGAAACAAATCTTTACCGGTTAGGTTAAGTTAATTTTTTGTGATTGGTTATTATATAATGAATGTAATATTTTACATCTCAGAGAAGTATTCATACATTACAAATGATAAGAAAAAAATTATGATATAGCCTATATATTTTTTGTCATGGGATAGTTGTCATCAAGAATTTTTCCTAGGCATTTCTTTTTGTATCTTTTCTTTTCCCATTCCTTTCTTTATCTGATTAGTTCCACTCATTAAGATAGAGATAGAGAGAGAGAGAGAGAGAGAGAGAGAGAGAGAGAGAGAGAGAGAGAGAGAGAGAGAGAGAGAGAGAGAAGGCATAGGAGAGAGAGCGTGGCCAATCAGGAGTTAGCCTCCATCATAGAGAGGGCGGGGCTAGCCTCTGCGGGAGAGTCATCACAGCTTTTGGTAAATATGCCACCGAGCCACTATAATCTTTAATTGCATCTAACGAAGACCTGCCTTTCATGTTCGAAAGGATATAACCTATCTCCCCCGAAATTTTGACTAATGACATATTACATAACTTAACTGTATGAGACAATTCGCCCAGTCAGGTGGTTGATGCCTACAGACTGCCGGTCTTCATCTGGGATTAGAAGACGATGGCCAATGTGTCCATTCGGCTAAGATATAAAGGATCCCTCTCAGGAAGGATTGCATTAAAATCAGCGGTATACTGCCTAAGATCTCACACCCTACCTGTTCTTAGGTGTATCCACTGCCTTCTGTTTGGACACTGTAACATCTACTGCAGCGGTAAAGCCCGAGCCTTATAACTGCTCCAAGTCGTGTTTTTTCTGTGGTGGCAACCACCGCCCTACCTCTATGCAGTGTCAGGCATACCTCCAGGCCATGTAGATTCAACAGCTGCAACATGAACCTATTCATACTATCTGATACATACAAAACGCAAGCTGAAGGGCATCCGCTCTGTACTGGATCTCTTCAACAACGATTCCCTCAGTAGAGGAGATTTCACGAAGTTCACAAACTTCTTTAATCCTGCAGCGTAGTCCCATATTTCATATATATTATTAATTTTTCATAAAAGCAC
>JAXIVD010000616.1:100918-135225 GCA_036785275.1 Cancer borealis | reverse complement strand
TTTTATGCAGTTGTTGACATAACTCTAATGCCCACACAGGTGACCTCTCCGACTGGCACCCGGTACTTCAGTTGCCGGACAGCAGACGAGAGGGACCGATGGGTGGACTCCCTACGTAAGGCTGTCAATCCAAACTTTGACAATTTGCGGAGGACAGATAACTCACTTAAGATATTCATACTGGAGGCGAAGGGTGTCGCTAATAAAAAACGGTATGCATGAACATTTATCATAACTCCAAATCATGATACATAATCAAATTCAAAGACTGAAAAACTGAAGGTGCTAGACAGCACTAAGGATGTAAGTAGTATTCTTACTTTTATCATCACCTTGTTATGTTCTGGCAGATATTTTTGTGAGCTGATGCTGGACAACGCTCTGTATGCCCGCACTTCCAGTAAACAGAAGAGTGAAATGTGTTTTTGGGGTGAACAGTTTGAGTTCAGCAGCTTGCCTTCTATGGAGACCATCACCATAGCTCTCTATAGAGAAGGAGACAAAAAGAGGAAAAAGGTTATTATTACTATTTTTGTTGAAACTGTTCTCAGCTGACTTTCCCATCCCATTAGTGTTCATATCGCTGATGCACAGCTCTTCGTTACCTGAATTTTTTATTTATATAAATCTGAAATCTTTTGGTATTCATTTTACTTGAAATGCTATGTATTTTCTAATGACTTTTCGATATGATCGTCTTCAGCTTCTAACTCTTACTCTAATTTTTCAGGAGAAGAATGTGATGGTTGGATCTGTGAACATACCTGTAGCCAATGTCTCAAGTCGGAGTCACATTGAGAAGTGGTATCAAGTACAAAATGACAACAGAGCCCCAAGTAAAGACAATGCAGCCCTCAGAATCAAATGCAAATTCCAATCCATTGACATCTTGCCAATGGAGCTGTATACAAATTTCCTGCAGGTTAGTTTCTCTACCAATAAGCATTTTTGACCTGGATATCGTTGCTGCAACATCATGTTAGCTGATTTCAGAATAAGATTAAAAAACTTTCCTTCTTCCCCTGAATATTAACACACTTTTATTTCAACAGTATATAAAGACAAACTACGGCACCTTATGTGAACTGCTGGAACCAGTCATTAGTGTTAAAGCCAAAGAGGACATTGCCACATCCATGATTCACATAATGCAGAGAGAAGGTCTGGCGCGGAACTATTTGGCCGACTTGGTCATGCTGGAGATTGATCGAATTGGTAAGAGCATGTTCTCATAAGCTCCAATATGAATACACATGTAATATGAAAGAAAAATATACACAAAGTTTTATCTAAACAAAAAGAATAGTGTGTATTTTCATTACAATAATCTTTTGTCTGCTTTCAGATGACTCTCACCTCCTGTTCCGTGGTAACTCTTTAGCAACTAAGTCTATGGAGGCCTTTATGAAGCTTGTAGGGAGCAAGTACCTGCTGGACACATTGAGGCAGGTCATCAACAAAGTGGTGGAGGCAGGACTGGACTGTGAGGTGAGAATGCAGTTATGTGACAGAACATAAGTACTTAATACTTTAACATTTTTAGTGCTAATTTTAGCAAGAAATTTCTGTTTTTGTTTATATCAAGTAAAAATCCTCTGCCAAAATTTTATTCTCTTATGCTTCTTGGGAAATTCATAGACTTGAAAATTCATATACTGAAGCGAAAGGCTTAAAGGTTTCTGCGGTGTGGTCACTTAAAAACTTATTGTGATTGTTTCTTATATTGTGTTTTTTTTTCTAGGTTGATCCCATGAAAGTACCGCAAATATCATCCCTTCAGAAGCAGCAGGAAAACCTCATGTCCATTGTACGAATGACTTGGTCACGAGTCCTCAATTCCCATCCATACTTTCCTCTTGAGCTTCGAGAATGTTTCTGCACGTACCGAGAACGCCTTACAAAAATTGGAAAGCAGAACCTTAGTGATAATTTGATATCTGCATCCATATTCCTAAGGTTCTTGTGCCCTGCTATTCTCTCTCCTTCACTGTTCAACATCACTCAAGAGTATCCGGATGAAAGATCATCAAGGAACCTCACATTGATTGCAAAAACTCTTCAGACACTTGCAAACTTTACAAAGTTTCAAGGCAAAGAGAACTTTATGGAATTCATGAATGAATTCATAGAGCTAGAACAGGCACAGATGAAATCCTTCCTAAAGCAGATCTCAAGCCCTGCGACCCATGATCATAGGGTACAGGAGTATGATAGAGACATTGACATGGGCAAGGAACTCTCACTGCTGCACACATTCCTAACAGAAGCCCTCAAGAAACTTTCAACTTGCACCACCAAGACCAATATTGGAGTGACGCAACAACACGAAGTCGAGAAGCTTCGTCTCATCCTCGAGGAGATCCGGGTGGCACAGACTCAGCCGAACATCAACATTGTACAGAGACTGTCCTCCCACAATGCACCCACCTCCCCCATGGGAGATCCATCAAATACTCAGGAGACTGCAAGAGTAGAAGAAAGAGTTGGGTACCAGAGCCTGCAGAGGAATATCTTCCGATACAATGATCCAACGGTTAGTGATGACCACAAGCTTCTGCCACCCCCTCCAGTCAGTTTTATTCAGTCCCCTCCAGAGCCTCCCTCTACCCCTCGTCCCTCTACCCTGCCAAGAAACACCTACTTGATGGGTTCTGCTCGTAAGCCAGCTGTAGACTTGAACACTGCTGATGATTATGTGCTGTTTTCTGCTCTGGATCCTGAGGGAAAGGCAAGAGACCCCTGTGCAATAGGTCACAGTTACAGCTACAGTCACCTTGCCCCCACACCCTCCCAAAATACTTCCTCTCCTGTTCACAACCACAACCACCTACACCATCATCACTTCCATAATCATACTGCTTGGTACAACAACAGGCAAGTATTCCCTAGTCACCAACAAGTGAATGGCCATGGGCAAGTTCACCAAAATGGACATGTGGTGTCAAATGGTAATCCTGAGGAGTCATTAGATATTAGCCATGAAGAAAATGATCAGAATTCTACCGGTGAAACTGAAGGAAATATGAAAGGCTCACAAACATCAATTTCTCAGTTATCTAATGTTGCATCCTCAGGTTACCAAAGCTTTGCATATAGCCAGTCCTCTAGCCCTGTTGACCCATCCATTACTCATCATGATGCTGCCAATAACAATGCAGCAGCAAATAATAACAGCAACAGCAGCAATAATAGTAGTGGCATGCATATATCTCCTCACATGACTCCACCACAGTTATCAGCACCTCTGGCCTTCAACAACCCCATGTACCACCTCAATGCAGCCACCAGCTCTCCTCGACCAGTCCCTCACCGTGGTCCTCGCATGGCTCACCACCATCACCACCATCACCAACACCTGCAACAGAGTCCTCAGCAACAGCAGAGTCCAGTGAGTTCCTCCCTCAGCTCTGCTCATAGCGTTGAGGACTTACCCAGTGTCCCAACTATCACTTCAAGCATGGCCTCCTCTCGTGGACCCCAGCACACTCACTCCTCATCCAGTGAGGACAACACATCACTGGCTTGCACTCCTCCATTAGAACACCGCGGCTTCAAGTCAGGAGCTCCCCGAACTAACCCTCGATGTTTGCCTCCTGGCTGGGGTCAAAACACTCTTGCACCCATGACACCTGACCACCACCACTCAACCTCTGACCTCCTAGGAGGAGCTCAGTGCAGAAGAACGAAGACAGCACGTCGTCAGTCCACCGACGTCAACAACGGCCGTCGGCAGCGCTACAAGTATGACAGTGACTCTTCCAGTGATGAACAACAATCTCCACCGGCTCGGGTCAGACCTACACGTGCCAATCACAGAGGATCTGAGATGAAAACTTTGGATGAGGTTTGTTTTTTGGAACTAAGTTGATTATGCAAAACTGTATTATATATGTAAATGCAAATTACATGTTACCACTATATTATAATAGAAGAGAATATTTTTACGTAGTGAATGTATTAATAAAAGTCTGAAAGCATGTATGCATGCATATGTCAATATTGAACTTTCTATGTTATTTTTATTTTGTCACATTACTTTCCATACATACACATGTATGGTTTGTGATGTGTTTCTAAACACCTCAAAGGTAAAAATATTAACAAAAGTAAGATAATTTCTTCCTCTCTACTATATATATTCACCATTTCAAATTTGCTCTCTTCTTACAGTATGAACAAGAGATCTTGGCCCTAAGAACAGCAATGGAAGATATGCACCACAAACTAGTAACAGCTGAGGAGCAGGCACAGGTACGCCCTGGCAGCTCTGAAGGCTCTGAGGCTATGCCACCCACCTCTCCTTGTGACCCTCGACAGAGGTCCAGCAGTACTGCCTCCCCCCTCACCCATCACCAACACAGCAGACACAACCGCCAGAGTCCTCAGTGTCCATTGGCTCAGCAAACGGGTGATCAAGGAGCCCAAATGAGAGAAATGATACAAAAGTAAGACACTGATTTTGTTTGCTATTTGTAAGGAAATATGAAATCTGTCTTATTATTTTCTTGAATGGAAACAGAATAAGAGGTGTACAGATAATGACAATAAAATCTTAGCAGATGCTGCTTCAAAAGGAGCTAAAAATATTCCATCAGTTCAGTTCCTGATTTTATCTTTGCGAGTTATTAAAACTTTAAAGATAAAGAAAAAAAGGGTCATGTAGAATGTTCCCGAGCTTTTTCAGCAGAGAGTATAAAGCTTTAGATAAGACAGTTAAAATTTGGATCATACAGATGTACAAAATAGGCATGATGGTAGTGACTACCAAGTTGCATGCAGCAGCAGCAGGGTGTGAGGGTGAGGCATGAAAGCAGCAAATTGAGGATTACTTCATGTGTACATAATTATGCACAGCTAAAGCATCAGATGAGAGATGCTGAAATATATATTTACCCAAATTACAATTTCATTAGCTAGAATGCATATTGAAATGTAAATGTTTCATTTCAGATTGCAAGAGCAGTTCAGGAAAGAGCAGAAGAAAATGACTGAGCTCATGTCTGAGAAGGATGCACTCATTCAGGCACAGGAGGATAGAATCAATGCACTTGACCGCACCAACACCCAGCTTCTTATGGCCCTTGAGCACATCAGGGAGCTGTAAGTCACCACCAAACGACGCAAGACTCCACTAACGCACCGTAGGCATTGCTGATTGTTGCTTGGGGAGCTTGACTAATTGTACATAAGTGAAGATTTATTCTTTCTCTTGGTGAAGATTTGTTCCTTCTCTCTTGAATTATTTTTCTTCACCATGAATCAGGATCTCTTCTTCTCAGCCATTTAGCAATTTTCTTGATCAAACAAGTAGAGAATGTATATACCTTGTAAAACGTAACATGGTACTTGATAGGCCTAGGAGCAAATGGCATTATTATAGAATGTAGTTTGCATGACTTTTTTTTCATTATATCAAACACCAAAGTAATTATGCATGAAGCTTAATTGTTTGAGCATTTAGTACAAGGTCTTTTTACTGCTAAGTGATGCTTCAAATATTGACTTGATGACAACTTTGATAATTTTGAGTATTGCTTTACATAGTATTTTTGTAGATCACACACTACGAACAGCTTTTGAATGTTCAATTGAATGTTCAAAACTATGTAGTTGATATACCTCTTCCTTCATATACACATTTGTTTTACTACAAATTTATGATATCCCGATTTTCTTGTGAACCTGAAATATAATTTTTCTTGTTTCAGAAAACTAATGGAGTCAGCAGAGTCACCTGCTGCGGCTCAGGAAGTCAGTCAGTTGTCCGACACCAGTGATTATAAGAGCAGTTCCTGCTGAACACTTAGTGGTCAGGAGAATAATCCCCATAATAATCTAAGTATATACACACAATTTTCATATCAAAGGCTATTGTAAGGGTATATACCTACCGGCCCTGGTCAAGGTAATGTTTGGAGTCATAGTGTTTAATATTGGTATACACAGAGATAATTTTTTTTATATTAGTCTACTTCTCATATTCATTAATGGTGGAAACTGTTAGCACACCTCCTGATAGTGAATGTTCCCTGTATTTCCCTCACTGCAAATGCTGCCTCAGCGCATATGTTGTGTGGACGTTTCCAGTTTGTTTACTCAAACCCGTGAATTATCTAGTTTCTTAGCTCATAGGAGATTCTGGATAGTTAAGCTGATAAAATGTTGAGTATCTCGAAGTAACCTTTTAATTGCAATTTATTCTTCATTACTTAATTTTTCAAATTGTCATATTTTATCGTAATAAAAACCTTATAAGTGTACTCCATGCCAACAAGTGTTATAATCAGGTTTGCAGTATTAAGCTATTACTAATGGACAAATTGTGAAAGTGTTAATTACAGTGTAAATTAGGCAATATCAGTAGTTTTGCAGGGCTGAACAGCTAGATTCAGTTTCCTCTGGCCTTCTACTGGAATATTTTTGACATAAATATATTTTTCTGTCAGTCTAAACTAAGCAAATTCTGGCTAACCAGGAAGGACTTGGTCTGGTGCTGAGCATAGTAAGAGCAACTCAGTCCAGGCAAGCCGCTGTCATTTTGTATATGTATCTAATACCAAGTCCTATAGCCAATGCTGCCTTATTGCTAGTATTATAACTTGGTGTATGTCTCAGAAATTGATTGAAAAACATCATAAGGTTGAAATTTCAAAGAATATTGAACTCCTACAAAAGGAATCCTCCCAAAAAAGACCTTTCAAGGATATGCAAATGTTCTTGGCTTCTTGTGCTCCTTTTTTTCATTCACCAAAAATAAGTTAGTGTCTCTCTCCTGCCTGGGACATGTTGCACAAACACTAAGTGAGGCTGATGCTCCCAGCTGACACACTGAATTGAGCACTTCATGCCTTCTGCGTCTGTTACGTCTGTACCTTGATGTTGCCGTTGTCGTCTCTGTTCTCAGAGGTATTTCTAACCAAAGATTCACATTTATATACTTGGATATATAGATATATATATAATTTATATCGATTGCAGTTCAAGTATGTCACACTGAGGGCTTTAAACATATACAAATGCTAAGAGTACATATATAAAGTCTGAATGGCAGATCATCTTCATCACGGGGGCAGTGCGAGCCAGTCGGTGCCACTACTACTACCTCCCGTCACGATGCATAAACCCATTACAGAAAAAATATTGGCTTTTATTAGTGTATATGGTGAATGTACTCTATTTGAGTGTATTTATTTCATTTTAGTATTTTCACAGAAGACCTTCTGTAAATGTATATATTGTAAATTTTATAAATTATGTACACTGTTTGGTACCTGTTTCATGATCCTCCAGCACAAGCTGTTGTCTCGTTCCAACATAGGTTATCAGTGTAAATAATACTGGTGTGAAAAATAAAAATCTATGTGCTAATGTTTTTTTGTTATCACATATATATCACATATCTATCACATATATATGTAAACATATATATATAAATAATATATATAATATATATAATATATATATATATACACATTCATTATATATATATATATATATATATATATATATATATATATATATATATATACATATATATATATATATATATACATATATATATATATATATATACATATATATATATATATATATACATATATATATATATATATATACATATATATATATATATATATACATATATATATATATATATATATATATATATATATATATATATATATATATATACATATATATACATATATATATATATATATATACATATATATATATATATATATATATATACATATATATATATATATATATATATATACATATATATATATATATATATATATATATACATATATATATATATATACATATATATATATATATACATATATATATATATATACATATATATATATATATACATATATATATATATATATATATATATACATATATATATATATATACATATATATATATACATATATATATATATATATATATATATATATATATATATATATATATATATATATATACATATATATATATACATATATATATATACATATATATATATATATGTATATATATATATAACCTTGACTTACGAGTGCAATTCAACATATGAGTTTTTTGAGACACGAGCCGTCACTCAGTCGATTTTTTGCTTTGAATTGCGAGCCAAAATTTGAGGTACGAGTCAGCGTCAGGGCTGCGTTCTTCTGTTGCAGCTGCTTTCTTTTTAACGCTAGCAGCAGCAGTATAATTTCTGCAATATTTACGTCTGAATCCGTGTCACTGGCGCCGTTCATTTAGGAGCACTGAAGCAGGATGAGTGTCTTGACTGTCTTCAACGTAGGGAATTCTGCCTTTGTTTTGATACAGTTGGTACAGTTCGGTTATATTTACCGGTTCGGGCGTTGCCGAATGATGTCTTGGCGCCGACTCGGCACTTCATCGTGTGACCACAGCGTCGACGAAATATTCCAGAGACGAGGTTGACAAAATTTGTCGACAAAAAATTGTCCGTGTGACCCGGCCTTTAGTGAACACAGCCATACACCCGCCCAGCTTTCCCGTGCAAAATTCGTTCTCTGCTTGTGTTTACCTCGCCGCGTAAGCATCTCTGTTGTGCTCGCGTTCTGTGCTTTTGTGCATTTATTTTACCAAATTTCTTGTTTGTAACCATGGGTCCTAAGAAAATGAGAGGAAAGGACAGCAGTGCAAAGAAGAAAAGGATGATGTCCATCGAAATAAAGCGTGAAATCATAAAAAAAACATGAGCAAGGTGTGCGAGTAATCGACTTGGCGAGGCAATACGAGCGCAGTACTTCTACGATATGTACCATATTGAAGCAGGAGTCGTCGATAAAGGCTATAACACCAGCCAAGGGCGTTAAAATAATTTCTAAGCTCCGGACCTCTGTCCATGAAAAGATGGAGAATCTGCTATTGATGTGGGTGAGGGAGAAGGAGCTTGCGGGAGATACCGTGACGGAGGGTATCACCTGCGAGAAGGCACGAGCCATTTATGCTGATTTGCTTTACATTCTCTTTTATTATGTTTTTATACAATATTTGTTATTTATAAATACATTTTTCTTATTTAAAAACACGTAACAAAAAATTGGATGGTATCTTGGGGGCTGGAACGGATTAATGGCATTTCAATTAATTTCAATGGGGAAAATTTATTTGATATACGAACAAATTGAGTTACGAGCTCGGTCACGGAACGAATTAAACTCGTAAGTCAAGGTTCCACTGTATATATATATATATATATATATATATATATATATATATATATATATATATATATATATATATAATATATATATATATATATATATATATATATATATATATATATATATATATATATATATATATGTATATATATTCTCTCGAAAAGCTTCTCGAAAGCTATTAGAGTTACTGGGTGAGTTGCCAAGAAGGATGTACAATGCTGGGATCACCTTCTGGGTAATGTAATCCTTCTATTGCCACTTAGAAAACAATATGAAAACATAAAGCTCATTCAATGTACCTACTCGAAACTGCTGGTAAATCTACATAACTACTGCTCGGACGATATCAATATCAATATGAAGTCCTACATACTATACATAGTGTATTTAACACATTTGTGAAGGTTTTAGGTGGTGCTCGTCATTATAATTAAATACAGGCCATAAGGTATCGGGTAATTTTTTTTTAAATCAATTGCTCAACAATCAATTGCTCAAAAAATGACGCCAACAATCAATTGCTCGAAAGGCAGATTGCTCAAAAAAAATAGTGGTTTAATGAATAATATCCAAAAATAAGAAGAAAAAAAATACAACTATTATTAATTGAAAAGTTAGAATCAAGAACGAATAAATTTCTATTTAGGTTAGGTTAGGTTATTTTCTTGAGCAATTTACTGTCGAGCAATTGATAGTTCAAGAAATTATATCTTGAGCAATTTACTGTCAGCAATTGACTTCGAGAAATTTACCTAGATTCAGGCTATAATATGGCAATCCGGAAAAATATCTAAAGTAAAATGCCTAAATTTTGGGTAATTAAATATAAAAAGCTTATATAACCGAGCCAAACCGTACCTAACCAAACCTAATCTAACCATAACCTAATGTAACCTAACCATAACCGGTATTAATTTTTATTTTCATCAGAATGCTCTAGAGAATTCAGGGTTGTACTTTTGCATTACCTGTTGATAAGATTTTCTTAATCCAAATTCCGTCGCAAATTCTTAGTTTGTGAGATATTCAATGTTTTCTGTGAGATCTCTTCGAAAAGTAGTTTAGTTTCGTTTTAACAAGGTTCTGATATCTGTCAATGTAGGTTAGGGTTTTGGTTAATTTAGTTTAGGTTATGTTAGGTTCAGGTAAAGATTCGTAAGACGACCCAGTCTGCTTTTTTGACAAAGCAATTTTTTTTTGATAGATTTTGATGTGTTTTGAATTAATCTGATGTTTGTTTGTTATGCCAGGCAATTTTTTTCCCTCAAGGTAAAAATTGCCACAAAAAAGTCAGATTAATTCAAAACTATCAAAATCAATAGGAGAAATATTTCTTTAAGTAAACCTAATTAAAACTAATCTAACCTAAGCAAACCTAAGTAAGACTAACCTAACTAAATCTAACCTTCTTTAACCAAACCAGGTAAAGAATTGTAAGATGAACCACTCGATATCTCGTTATCTTTATAATGCACTGCAAATTCAACCTCAGATACTTGTTCAGATAGGTTAGGTTAGGTTTAATTATGTTTGCTTAGGTTAGATTGGATTTAATTAGGTTTTCTTAGGTTTACTTCAAATATTTTTTTCTTATTGATTTTGATGGTTTTGAATTAATCTCACTTTTTTGTGGCAATTTTTACCTTGGGGGAAAAAAATGCATGGCATAACAAACATCAGATTAATTCAAAACGCATAAAAATCCATCAGGAAAAAATTGCTTTGTCCAAAAAACAGACTGGGTCGTCTTCCGAAACTTTACCTAGGTTGATTTAGAAGCTATCAAATGTTCTCTATGACCAAGAGTAGGGAGTTGGACGAATTGCACACATTCCATAATGGTGAAGATGTAAAATTATACCCCATAACCTAACATAACATAACCGCCTGAAACCTTTACAGACGTGTTGAGTACACTAGATGTATAGTATGTATGACTTCATATTTATATCGATATCGTTGAAGCAGTAGTTATGCAGAAATACCAAACTACTTACTGACAATCATTGTATTTTGTCTTCCCCCAAGAAACCCCCATTCCCACAGGTCCCCAGAATTGTTGGGGGTTGGTGAGGATGTCTTATTAGATATGCATTTGCGACGAAAATCAATGTCAAAATCATTCGAAATGGATCAATTTACTGAATCTGATGCACACATTTTATCAGAAATTCCCTATAATGACTGAAAAACATTTGCACATCTAGCTGGTTCTCTCCTATGTCTTGAGTTATTTTGTTCAGGGTACCTGTTGCTACAATGCCAATGTAAACCTTGTTAATAGGAATATACTGCTGATTTTGCTTAGGATTAATTTTATCAATATCAGTCTCTCTAATATATGAACACTGCATGAAATCCAAACTCAATGATGATACTAGATCAGACACTTGTTGCTTTAGTAACTGCAACAATGGCTGTTCTATTTGAAAGAAGAGGTTGCATGACACCAGTCTGCCAAGGTTAAAGGACATAAATTCAAGGTAAGCTTTGGTAAATTTGTCATTCAGGCTTCTCAAAAATGCTGTCATATGTGTGTGTGTGGGATCGTCAAATGCAGCATTCTGAAAATATAGCTGCAGTGCATCATACTGCTCTAATATCCTATCAACACAAGCTTTCATTGACAGCCAGCGAGTGTATCCAGCTTTCAAGATTTCATGCTTGTCAATATTTAGAAATTCCTGGAATTCTTTAAGTGCATCACGCCTGAGGCATGAGAAGAGTATAAATGAATCAAATGACAAGAACATTTTACTGGTAATATCCATGGATGGCTGGTTGCTCACCAGTGATTGTGACTGATTCTTTCCAAACATTGTAGCACATGTATCTGCACAAAAACCAATCACATTTTCCATGGGTATGCTCTTTTCACTTAAACATTCAAGAATTTTATTGTATCTGGCATTTCAATTAAGTCAATAAAAACAAACTGTTTTGTATTCCATCTGATCAAAGTATGATCCAATTAGTGGTAGCTGAGATGTTGTTGACTTATCTGTGGTTTCATCTACAATCAAGGAAAATTTGTGCCCTCTTAATTTAAGAATTCCATCCTTGATGACATGAAATCCTAAAACTTGTCGTAGTGTTTGTTGCTTTTTGTTTTCCAATGGAGAATTTTTTCAAGGTTTCATCAGTAGGGAATAGACCTTTGAGAAGTGCAACCAAAGGTTCACTTAGGCTGATGGGCAAACTATTTCAGGCAGAAATGTGCAGTTTCATTTCCATTTTGGGAACTTTACTTTGTGAAGACCTCATGAAATTGGAAATATTAGGCTGGGTCTTTTCTAAATTGATGCTTCTTTTGATATCTGTTTGGTGGATATTTGTTTGACCATGTCTCAGTAAAGCTGTTTTAGCACAAGATAATTTTGATCTACAAACCTTGCAATATGGGACGGTATTCCCACCATCTTCCTTCTTTATGAACCAAACTCTGAATAATTTATCCTCAAGCCATGTGTCCCGAAAATTCTGCCTATACTTTTTCCTTTTAGCACCCTTTCCATTTCCTTTTGCTTTCTTTTCTTGGTCAGTATCTGTATCTGTAAAACTTTCAACATCCATGATTAATATTTCAAACTGCACAACTGCTGCCTGCTCTCTGCCTTAAAAAGATATTGAATCCCCCTTTTGCCTCAAGACTCGAGTCCTCACCCTGGGCTGTCGTCACTACAATACTTTTATATAAATAACGAGGAATAATTAATACAAATTTCAAAACAAAGTTGAACACATAGGTAAGAGTTCGTAAGACACAAATGTGTGACTAAGAAACATAGAAAAAGATGGGTAGCTACTTGATTTCATTCCATGAAGAGCGACTACTGATGATACTCCCCATAGCGATTCTGGCAACAGGTATGACGGCAGAACCTCCAAGCGGTACAACCAGAAGTTGCCGTAACCACAACCACTCTCAATAATATTTTGGTTAAATTCTATCTTAGGTCAGTCCACAAATTCATGTTGTACACATCGGTATTGAGCAGTGATTGTAGATATTAACCAATTATTGTTTAGTTTCATGCACTCTTTCCAATGGTGACAGTCCTAGTCTGGGGAAATGTTTCTATAATTTCACAGCAATTGCACCTTGCAATTTACAAAACAAATGGGTATCATTATACAAGTGCACCCTAATCACAGCGGCCATTTTTACCTGTCTCAATGGCAACAACTCATCCAGCTGAACCATTACAACCCCATATATACATACCGCAAATTTATAATAACGGCACCACAGATTTTTGAAAACAATTGGTGGCTAGGCTAGGTTAGGAGGTTTGGTTAGTTTAGTATAGGTTAGGTTACATTAGGGAAAAATAGTCAGTCTCTCTGAAAGTGAGTGGGTTGCACTTGTTAAAATTTACCAACGAATGTGATTCTCAATTATAAAATCACCAAAATGAGGACTCTACAGCGCATTCTACAAAATCAGAACCTATGCTAGCCATAACAGCATGTATAACGAATATAACAGACAACAAACTGAGTACAAACTCGCAGAGGTGTATGGTCCCGGCCATCAATACTGATACAGAAAGTTTGGTCGAAAGCTTAAATATATACTATATACTATATGAGTAATGATTGCACATTCGGTAGCCATGTCAATCAGGCAACATAGACTGCTCGACAAACAACTGGCTACATCCTCCGGACCTTCATGACCTGAAGCCGAAAAAACCCTTCTGCCCCAGTGGAAAACTCTCTTTGTCTCCAAACTGGAATACTCGTGTCAACTGTGGTCCCCTCATAAGGTGAGGGAGATACAAGAATTGGAACAGCTGCAACGGGTATTCACATGTAAAATTGACATTGGAGCTTCCCTTGACTACTGGGATCGACTCAAAACACGAGACGAGATATATAATCATATACACCTGAAAGATTCTGGAAGGGAAGATGCTAAACCCAACACTTCGAAGTGAGATGGTCATCCAGAGCAGGGAACTCCCAAGGTTGGGGCGGGTTTGTCAAAGAAAATCAGTTGACAGCACTTCCCAAAGAATTAAAACAATCGGTATCATTTTACACCTTCATCATAACGCTCTAGAGAATTCAGGGTAATATTTTTGCATTACCTGATGCATTTTGAGAAGATTTTCTGAATTACATACCGGTCGCAAATTCTTAGTTAGTGAGATATTCAATGTTTTCTGTGAGACCTCTTAGAAAACCAGTTTAATTTGGTTTAAACATGGTTATGTTATTTGTCAATGTAGGTTAAGGTTTGGTTAGCTTAGGTTAGGTTAGGTTACATTAATATAGAAACTTTCAAATGTGCTCTATAACCAAATGTAGGGAGTTGGACGAGGTGCAGTCCCGAGACGTAGACGTAAACAAACGCCATAATGGTGAAGATGTAAAATTTTACCAAACAATCCAGGCAGAGTTTCTGTAATACAGCACCCAGACTGTTCAACTGCCTGCCACGATCAGTCAGAGACACAACAGAGTGCAACACAGAAACTTTCAAGCGGAGGCTAGATAAGGTACTACAAGAAATACCTGATGAGCCTCCAATACCACACGGGCCAACCTACAGAGTGGCTGGATCAAACTCCATCATTAGCCAGATCCAATACCTCAAGGCTGAGTGAACGTGTGGAAAAGGCGGATCTCTAGATTGGTCCTGATGCTTACATCAAGACTACAAGGTAAGGTAAGGTAAACCGTCACCATCAAATCATTTCACCTTAACATGCGTAGCAGATCACCAGTAGGCTATGGTAAATAGAAAATATATTGTCATTCATATCACAAATAATAAGCTTATTATATTTACTTACATAATCTTTGTTGTGTTAGGACCCGAATCACTTTACGGTCCCATGAGCCCTGGCGTATTCCTGTGAAGGTTACAGGCGTGGCAGCTGTCCCATCTTCCTAAGGAAAACGCAGGTGAGGTGGATGACGGCTGGTCGTGTGTCATGGTGGATGCTCGCCGCCGCCAGCAGGGTGAACACGTTCAGGGCGAGAAGTTGGTTGCGTAGTAGTACTCGGTGGGAGTGGAAGCGTGGGCACTATAGCATGAAGTGATCTACGGTCTCCTCAGTAGTCCTGCACCAGGGGCAGTAGAGGTCGGGAGCCTCAGCCTGGCCCAAGCGGTAGAGGTGTGCGCCGTGCGGTAAATGTTGTGGCCAGTGGCCACTGGCCGAGACGATTCAGGCAAAGGCGGGCGCGTGAGAGTCACATCCAGCACGCGGGACTGTTGTCTCACCCAAGATTGCGGCGACGAATCGGTGCGATTACTGCGATACTGGCCCATGTTGGTGTTGAGGGAGGGTGTTGTTCCAAGTTGATCGGCAGGTGTGGGAGATGAGACGTTTAGCGGTGGAGAGAGAGGGGAAGCGATGTGATGCTGTCCTGCGAGAGGGCCATCTTGGCAGCAGCATCCACATCATTCCCTTGTATGTTGGTGTGGGAAGGCACCCATTGGAGCTTGATCTCTCAGCCCTGGGAATTAAGATGAATAAGGATATCCTGTGTGGCGTGGACGAGGGGCGTTTTGATGTTGGGTGCTGCAAGAAGAGGTGTAGTGATGACAGGGAGTCTGTATATATTGTTACGAATCCCCTCTTTCACTCCACAAATAATACAACATAATGTCATTAGGTAGAATCGCAGAAAATATTAATTAAATAATATATACCGCAATATTGACGCGTACATTATACTAATAAACAGTCATTGTCTCCCTAACAACAGCATACTAAAAACTCCTGGATATAAAACATACCAGAACACCTTAGAATACCAATCAGATGGTTGTGCGATAGCACTGAAACACAACATTAAACACAAAATCCTACAAAATTTCATATCTGATATACTTGCAGTAGAAATAGAGACCAGTACAGGCAATTTAATAATATCTACGATGTACCAACCACCTAGCCGAGACTCTATCCCAACACCTGATTTTTTACACTCTTCCGCAGAAACTGCCCGGTATACATGGTTGTCGACATCAATGCTAACCACCACTGTTTTGGATATGCCAGCAGCAACATTAAAGGTAAACAACTCTACAGGATGATACAAATCCAACACACAGGATGATACAATCCAACACATTGGACCACACTTCCCAACTTTTTACAGTAGAAGAAGGGGAACAAACCCGGACATTATTATTTCCAACTACCGCACACATCACAACATATTTGCTACACATGGACCACTAACTACTAGCAATCACATACCCATTATTTTTACAATCTCCACTTCTCCAATACTTCTCCCTACTCCAACACGACCCAATTTTGCTAAGGCGAATTGGGATAAATTTAAAGAAGATATAGACTCACAAATAGGAAATATAAATTTAGAGGAGGCCACACCTGAAGAAATCGATGAAGCTATAGAAGCATGGTACTCAAATATCATAAACTCCATTAACAACAATATCCCCAAAACCCACTACAAACAACTACCTACCCCTTTACTCAGCCACGAAACTAAAATAATAACAACAGTTTTTAATGCAATAAAAAATTACAGCGATATACATGGCTGGACTTTTTATCATTTCCAGACATATACGCAGCTACAACATATTTTGCAAGAAAAATTAGTAAATGAATCAAATATAAGTTGGAGCAAACTATTACAAAATACAGCTAAATCACATAAAGATTCACATATCTTCTGGAAGAAGATTACAAATATAATAGGCCAACAAGACCCGGAGCCTCAATATATTTATAATAACAACAGAAACAAAATATACTCACCAGAAGGAAAAGAACAAATACATAGAAATCTGGGAAAACGTTTTTCAGGAAGAGGAAGACGCCCAAGAACAACACACTACAGAATCAGAATCTAATTTCAATAATGTCTATGAATATCTTAATATAAACTTACACAGAATCACACCTTGTAATAACTCAAACCTATCAAGACTTGACTCTAATTTTTTAGATAAAACAATTACACCTGACGACACTATGTACTACGTTAAAAACATGAAAAAGACAGCTCCCGGAAGTAGCGGGATTAACAAGACTATTATGATAAAATTGCCACACACAGCAATAGTCACACTATCACACAAATTCAATGCCACACAGCAGGATACTTCCCAGATGTATGGAAAGAATCTACAATAAGATTAATCCCAAAAACAAGAAAGAACCCACATTCTGCCACAAACTACAGACCAATTTCATTGTTAGAAGTACCCGGCAAGATATTAGAACGAATTATAAACTACAGACTCAAAACACATCTAGAAAATACTGACGCTCACTACTTTAATCAGTTTGGATTCAGACCACAGAGGGGAATCCATCAAGCATTAGCAATTATAACAGAACAAATAGCCCAATATAAAAGCGATAATGGACAATGTCAAGTTATTTTAAGAGACATAAGTAAAGCTTTTGACAAAGTCTGGCACATAGGCCTGAAATACAAAATCCTACATCTTAATTTACCAACCACCATTGAAAAATTACTATGTGACTTTTTAGATAACAGGAATGCCAAAATTAAAGTTAACATTTCATAGGCCCTAAATTTGAACTACACACGGGGGTACCTCAAGGCAGTGTAATCTCCCCTACACTTTTCACAATTTACACCAGAGACATCCCACTTCCACAAACAGGCATCAACATCGCTTATGCAGATGACATAACCCAAATATCTGGATATCAAGGTAAATCTAAGGGAATGTTAAATAAACGCACAGAAAGACAAATAATAGCCCTCAATAGCTATGAACAAAGCTGGAAAATAAAAACTAATCTTAACAAATTTACACCCATACACCTTTCAGCACGTAACACCATATCCCTAAACATAAATGAACACTTAATAGATTTTCAGTCAGATGGAAGCAGCCTAGGCCTCTCAATTAGCAGAAATGGTTACTACAAACACATTAATAACAGGAAAACAAAAGCGACAACAGCTCTAACGAAACTTTACAGATTAAAATTGCTTCCAGAACACATAAAAATCCATCTAGTAAAAGCACTAGTACTTCCAGTACTATATTACCCCCCAATACCTATGAACACTTTAAGTAATAGACAAATTAGCATATTACAAAAAGTACAAAATAAAGCCTTAAGATTTGCTACAGACCAAAGATACCCCTTTACACTTACAACAGAGGCAATACACATACGCATCAAAACAAAGCCTGTTAACTTGTTCCTGCACGACCAGGCTAACCGAGTATGGCAAAGTCTCGAGATAATGAATAATAATACCTACAACAATCTAATTGATAACAGGCAATACATACGGAAATACCATAGAGATTTCCCAAACAGTCTGGACAAAATCCAACAAAATATAATTCCACAATATAAATAATACTATTTGAATAATATATTCCTTTGCTACAGCCTATCACATTAAAGTCAACAATTAAAAACAAAACTACATCTAGAAAATACTGACGCTCACAATGTTTTGAAAAATTTTAATATTTCAAAACTTTTATTTCTTCCTCTTTACCACTCTTGTATCGCTTCACCCCTCTTTTCTATCCAAACTTATACTTATACTTTCACTCCACTCTCACTCCTCTGCTGTCATCGACACGGCCTTATTGAGTGACTGGAGCGGGAAGGAGTCGTAATGACTGTTCACTACTGACACCTTTCACTTACTTTTCCGAGATCGAAACCACTGTGGCAAGCGTAGCTTAGCAATTGTTACCCCAAAACACTAGCGGCTAGGTGGCGACAAGAAACATTCGTTGACATTTCCTTTCCTTTACTAAACAACATTGACAAGGTTACACAATTTACACACTTTAGGGCACACTTCCAGGGGCACAGAACACAACACAGTCTCAGCCCACAGCATAACAGAACAGAGTCTCAGCCTCAACACAGAGCACAGTCTGCTCTTCTCTCTCGTCCGTCGTCTCTCTCTCCTACTGGCTCTCCTCTCCCTTAACACAGGGATCCAGTGAGTAGCAAAGGCCCCATCACCTTGTTACTCTGCTCGGGCCCCAGTGTGGAGGCTATAAAGGGCCAAATAAGTGTTTTTACCGATATCAGCACCACTGCCTTTCTCACCCAGCTGACCTCCTCCGCCCTCTCGGCCTCTCCTCATTGGGGGCCATTCCCCAATCCCCAAAACTGGCGCCTGGCGGGAGACGCCAAAAGTCTCTCCCCTTCCCGCCCAAAAAAGCCCGCGAAATATCCCTGCGAAATATCCATGTTCGTAACAATATATATATATATATATATATATATATATATATATATATATATATATATATATATATATATATATATATATATATATATATATATATATATATATATATATATATTTTTTTTTTTTTTTTTTTTTTTTTTTTTTTTAAATCTATATCATTAACCGTTGGCACCAGTAGATTTATAGAGGCACAGATAGACTTGTCTCGCCTGTTATTTGGGTATATGACAGCCTTACCCTTAGCGTGGGTGGTGTCAAAGCGGGTGGCGTAGAGCTCCACTGTCACCACATCTATCTCTGGGGGCAGCCTCCACGCCCTGCAGATAGATGTGCTCAGGTCGTAAATGGCTGCTGATGTGACTGAGGGTGTTGGGCGGTGTGAGCCATCTGTGAACAGGAAGAGAGGTGCTGTAAAGATGTTTGAGTCAGGCTTGGGAGGGAGGCCAGGGGGCAAACATGTGTTTGAAGTCCAGCCAGAGTCGTATGGGAGAGTGTGGTCTGAGAGGTTGTGGTGGTGGCAGAGGCAGGCTGAGGATGTTGAATGCCTGCAAGACCCTCACCAACAGAGGTTATCTTGAGCCGGGGAGCCACACAGGTGCATGCTGCTCCACACCTGTGTTATTGTATAGAGTGGTTAGTGGATGGAGGCGTGGCAGACTCATGTTGCGGTGTAGATGGTGGCATAACATACAGTTGACATTTTCTCAAGTTGTCTACAACCAATTGTCAATATACTATAGCTCAAAAGAATAAGCGTTTTCTGCTCTTATCTAATTGAATTTAAATATTTTTTACGTAAACCTCATACTTTTCGAGTTATTTAATAAAAAGTGTCGCCGCTGTCCGTCTTGTTGACATACTGCGGGAGAGACTTGATCGCCATTATGCTGGGGCAGAAAATCGTTTCCCCTATACAAACTAATGCTTTTACCTTGCTTCATGTCAATATTGGTCATCTTTCTAAATTCAAGAAAACTGGCTCAATATAGCTTATTTTTGTTTATTGAAGATGTACAACTTCCTTTGCTCTTTCACATTTCTGTGACGGAAATATTTCTTTTATTATTTTGGAAGTGAAAAATTACGAAAATTGAGGTTAAAAAGCATTTGACGCCATTTTACTGGGTAATTATTGGTCTTAGGCAAATATTTATTGAGACAAAAGTTGTAGAGTTTGAAAATGTCTATCAGATGCTGTAAAAATATTTCCAATATCTTTAATATCTTTTGAGAAAATGAGGAAGAAAATATTTTTTTGGAAAAAAGGATACAGTTGACATTTTCTCGGTTGTTTACAACTCATTCAATATACTATATATCTAAAGAACAAACGTTTTCTGCTCTATCTAATTGAATTTAGATATTTTTTACTTAAATCTTATACTTTTCGAGTTATTTAATAAAAAGTGTCGCCGCGGTCTGTCTTGTTGACATACTGCGGGAGAGACTTGGCCGCCGTTATGTTGGGGCAGCAGAACATCGTTTCCCTTATACAAACTAATGCTTTTACCTTGCTTCATGTCAATATTGGTTATCTTTCTAAATTCAAGAAAACTGGCTCAACATAGCTTATTATTGTTTATTGAAGATGTACAACTTCAATTCCTATGCTCTTTCACGTTTCTGTGACGGATATATATATATATATATATATATATATATATATATATATATATATATATATATATATATATATATATATATATATATATACACATATATTCGTAGTGCTGTCCTTTTTGGGGAATATATTTTTTTTTTTTACAGCAAATCTGTCCTTTTTCCCATTGTAGTGTCTGGCAACACCGGTGTCTCAGACTGAGACCAGTGTTGCCAGTTAAAGGTGAGTTTCTGAGTCTCTGATCTCAGTCACTTTTATCTTGTCACAGTTGCAGTATGTCGGTGGGACGCTCCAGGGCTGCTCAACTCCTCAAGTCTATTTCTTCTGCCATGTAAGACAATTAAACCATGTCACGTGATACTGTCCTTAGCAAAACAATTACCAGTACTTATGTCATGAATTACACACATTTGAATTAGATAAGTTATAGTGTATATGCATGAGTGTTAATCTGTATAATGGTTTGAGTCTACGTAATATTTCGTCTTGATTTAATGAGGAGGCATAAAGGGATATATATTACTACTGTTGTGGTGGAGGAAGAGGGAGGCTGACTGGCTGTACATGACCTTGAAACTACAAATATTAGATTATATATACATTTCATCCCTGCTGGTTTTACGTTTATCTGCTCATATATTCTTGCTAAGGACATTAAGTTATTATTATTATTATTATTGATATTCAAACAGGTTAATAATAGGTCTGAATGTTAAGCTATGTGGATGCTGGGAATGTTATCTAAGTGATGTGAGAGAATATAACATTATTTATCCTTATGTAAAGGTGTTATCTAATGAACCCTATACTGTTGACCTTGGATATTAGACCTGTGTGTGTGTGTGTGTGTGTGTGTGTGTGTGTGTGTGTGTGTGTGTGTGTGTGTAGGATGAGGATTGAGGAAATGGATATGTAAACATACTAGACATGCCAAGTTTACTGAGTCGCTGCCACAACGGCCCAACATATCGTACAATTATTATTACTCTTATTAATATTTACATCTTATTATCCTTCCTCCTCTTCTTCTCATTCCCATAACCCTATTCCTCCTCTTCCTTCTCATTCCCATATTCCTCTTCCTTCTCATTCCCATATTCCTCTTCCTTCTCATTCCCATATTCCTCTTCCTTCTCATTCCCATATTCCTATTCCTCCTCTTCCTTCTCATTCCCATATTGCTCTTTCATCCAATAATCCCATCTTTCATATCTATCTTTCCTTCATTCCTCCCTCTCACTCGCCCCACTCAGGTGTCAGTGCCCGGCCCACTCGGCAGGATGGACACAGTCTCCTCACTCCACCACAGCCGCCAACACCACAGACTATGCCTTTGAGGTCAGTCCACGGAAAAATTGTCACCTACGATTGGTGACCTCTTCGTTTGGTCAGGTCATTTAATTCCTCTGATATAATGATTAAATGGTTTTCTTAGACACACACACACACACACACACACACACACACACACACACACACACACACACACACACACACACACACACTTCCTCCTCTTCACATATCTTGGTCAAGATTCGTTTCCTTAACCACCCGATATCTCCTTAGATTTATAATGCAAATTCAACTTCAGATGTCGCTGGATTACAAAAAAAAAACTACTTATTTTTAGGTTACGTTACGTTCAGATAGGTTTCGTTACGTTAGTTTGGTTTATATATTTTTTTACATTAAAGGGGCACTGGCCAAAGGAAAACAAAAGTACATTTAAAAAAATCCTGCTTGTCACCAGACCCTGCAAAGAAGACAGTAGAAGAAAAGAAGCTAGGGGTGTAGGTCCAGTTAACATTAAAGGTGGTCTTGATACCTCTTTTGAGGCAGATGGAAAAACAGACAAAGAAAGAGTTCCAAAGTTTACCAGTGTAAGAAATGAAAGAGTGAAGATACTGGTTAACTCTTGCATTAGAAAGGTGATCTGAACAAGTATCAGGTTGAATTTTCAGTGCATTATAAAGGTAAGGAGATATCGAGTGGTTAAGGAAACGAAGCTTTACCCATATCTACCTTATTCCTTAATAAAATAAATAAATAATTAACATAATTCACCACCACTGACCTTTCCCCAGATGGCATGTTCCAGCGTGCGTTACGGGCCCCGTGTGACCCAGGAAGTTGGTCAGGACGTGGGTGTGCTCGGTGCCAAAAAGGTGCTGGTGATGACCGACGCTAATCTGGCCTCGATGCAGCCTGTCAAAGCCGTCCTAGACTCACTCACGCGATACAATGTACAGTTCTCCTTATATGACACTGTACGTGTTGAGCCTACGGATTCCAGGTGTGTGTGTGTGTGTGTGTGTGTGTGTGCGTGTGCGTGCGCGTGCGTGTACGTGTGCGCGCGCATGTGTGTGTGTTGGTTATTTTCTTATGTGTATACGTATTATTTTTATCTGGCTGTTTTTTTGTGTATTGACTTGCTATAATGTGTCATATATATGTCTATCTATCTATCAATCTCAGTAGCTTCAAACATATGGCAGAGGTTTTTGTTCAATTACTTCAATTCTTTCATTGCCAGCTAGTTAGTATACTTTTCATACATTTATAAAACTTATTAATTCACCTCACTCTTTCTGACAGCACCCGCAGACACACCACACAGTAAAGTATATACAAAACATTAACTTCCACCTTACTTCTTATCATTTAAATTCAATACACATGTCTATTTGCTAGGTTAGGTTAGGTTATAATTGATCCCATCCCGGCAGCTTCAAGGATGCAGCGAACTTTGCCAAGGCTGGAGGATATGATGCCTATATAGCCGTGGGAGGTGGCTCTGTTATTGACACGTGCAAAGCTGCCAACTTGTACGCCTCAGACCCAGAGGCAGACTTCCTAGATTACGTCAACCCGCCCATTGGGAAGGGGAAGCCTGTCACTGTTAAATTGGCACCACTCATAGCAGGTGATTCATGGGCTGATTGTGTGCTGGATTAAGATGTGGCAAAATAACTAGGATAGAGAAAAAAATGAAAGAGTGAAGATACTGGTTAATTCTTGTATTAGTAAGATGGACAAGCTAGGAATGAATGGCGAGTGTTCTGAGTGTTCTTGAGTTAATCATTGAAAGAGTGAAGATACTATTATTATTACTACTACTACTACTACTACTACTACTACTAATAATAATAATAATAATAATAATAATAATAATAATAATAATAATAATAATTCTACTGCTGCTACTACTACTCTCCCCTCCTTTCCACACAGTCCCAACCACAGCCGGCACGGGGAGTGAGACAACAGGCGTCGCAATCTTTGACTATGAGCCGCTGAAAGCCAAGACAGGGATAGCCAACAGAGCATTGAGGCCAACCTTAGGCATCATTGACCCCCTACACACACTCCTTATGCCTGAGAGAGTGACAGCCTACAGTGGGTTTGATGTCCTATGCCATGCCCTAGAGTCCTTCACAGCCATCCCCTACAACCAACGCTCGCCCCGCCCCGAACACCCACTCCAACGCCCTGCCTACCAGGGCTCCAACCCCATCTCGGATGTGTGGGCAAGACACTCCCTCGGGGTTATCAGGGATTATTTCAAGAGGTGAGGCTGTGAGAGAGAGAGAGAGAGAGAGAGAGAGAGAGAGAGAGAGAGAGAGAGAGAGAGAGAGAGAGAGAGAGAGAGAGAGAGAGAGAGAGAGAGAGAGAGAGAGAGAGAGAGAGAGAGAGAGAGAGAGAGAGAGAGAGAGAGAGAGAGAGAGAGAGAGAGAGAGAGAGAGAGAGAGAGAGAGAGAGAGAGTCCTCCACTTTATATATCTACACTATTAAAGCAAATACACTCGCACCTCGTTTTAAGGGACTAAATGTTGAATCAACTTGTTCGCTTCTTGAAAATGACCGTTGCTTGGTATTTTTAGGGACAGACAGACACCAGTATTTTTTAATGGTACACAGATTACCACATATAAAGGCAATACTATTATGAAATGCAATGATTATTTCACTTACGTTACTAATTTATATGATTATGAATATTTTATGGGTATAAATGTATATAATCTAGACATCACATAGCATTAGAAAACAATAATGGCATGAAAATATATTGTTTAGTGGACATGTTTCAAGCAGCGGACTTTTTGAATGATCCTGTCCGGCGTATATGGAGTCCGTTAAATCAGAAATCTGTTGAATGGAGGGTTAACGTACACACACCCACAGGTCCGTGTACAACGCAGAAGACATTGAGGCGCGTTCACAGATGCACCTGGCAAGTACTTTTGCTGGAGTCGGTTTCGGCAACGCTGGCGTACACTTGTGTCATGGACTGTCCTACCCCATAGCTGGCGGGGTGCGCGACTACAAAGCCAATGATTATACGTGAGTGTGTATGTGTGTGTGTGTGTGTGTGTGTGTGTGTGTGTGTGTGTGTGTGTGTGTGTGTGTGTGTGTTGAAGGTCACACATCACAGCCTGACCCTTCATTGTACTGGTTCCTGCACAGCTGTGACCACGCACTCATCCCACACGGCCTGTCAGTTGTGGTGACTGCACCGGCCGTGTTCACCTTCACTGCATCCATGTGTCCTGAGCGCCATCTGGAGGCTGCTTCTCTGCTGGGACATGACACCACTAATGTTAGAAAGGAAGATGCAGGTAATGGCGACTCAGGCAAGATAATGTACAAGTGTTGTACCTTTAACATAAACGAGACAAGTTATTTTCATGTATATCAAAACTAGGTTAACATCCACACACCTACATACACTTTGTTTCTTTCTGTTTTCCCACTTTGCTTGAGAATTCATATAAAGGAGAAAGAGCATGACACCTCAGAGGAATTAAATTACTCTTATATTTTGAATATCCCTCTACATTTGAAGTATTTATAATCTGTAGTTGTAGCCCTTTTGTTAGTTTTTTTTTTTAAATCACGCATTGAATTAGATGAGTGTATTAGTACATAAATGAATACAATTACACTCACCCACTCCCCCGTCCCCTCAAAAGGGCTTGTGTTGGCTGATGTCCTGAGGAAGTACATGCAAGATATGAAGATTGATGACGGGCTGGAGGCTTTGGGCTTCACTTCAGAGGACATCCCGGCTCTGGTCAAGGGAACGCTGCCTCAGGTGAGCAGAAACACTATTAGTAAAGGTGTAATGGTTAGGTTAGGTGTTTGTCTACCATGTGATACTACTCAATACTACTTTTATGATGCAATGACTACTCGTGCCTCCTGTACTGTACTGATCATGTCCTTGACTGTCCTCTTCCTCCCCCAGCACCGTGTGACCAAACTTGCCCCGAGAGAACAGAGTGAGGAGGACCTGGCTGGCCTCTTTGAACAGTCCCTCAAGGTGTACTAAGGTAGCTACAGTGGTGTGGTGGTAGTGGTGTATGATGGTAGTGTGCCAACATTCCATACAGCCTGGCACAAGGGTTGTATGTGTCCTTAGTCTGTATTGGTGTCTGTGGTGTATAAGGTGTGGGTATTAGCAATAGTTTGGGTTTTACGTAACCAATACAACTGGTGTGTTTTCATTGTAAAGTGCCAAGCCCATCACGTTATCAGTACACTACCTTATCTTGTGCCAAAGTACAGCGTGGAAGTACATCTTGTTATAAGATCAAATAAAATCATGTAATATTTATCAATGTTTATTTGATTAATTGTTCATCATCATAGTTGGAGTCCATGAAATGAATTGCACAATGATGGTAATGACAGCAATAGCAGCAGCAGCAGCTTCCTCATGTGAGTGATGGTATATAATAATGAGGTGATCTCAGTTAAGATAAGGGTGGTGATGTTATGATGTAATAACATTTGGTGATGTAAAGTGCTGAGTCAACATGACAATGGTAGTGGTGATAGTGGTAGTGATGACACCATCACTGTGGCACTAACTGGCACCATTCACCATACATTGCGTCACCATCATAATAATAAAGTTTACACACATACTTTATGTTGGATATGCCTTTATCCCAACAGTCTGCACACATGTTCCTGAATTGTATTAGAACAGCTATCACTTACACGTTGGTTTGTTTGTTTCACCAGTTCTTATCAAAAGTATTAACACATTATTCTTATCAAAAGTATATAAACTATAATTTTTCCATCCATGGTGTTACTTAAATCCTATTTGTGTGTTGCTATTGTAGATAAGCAAGTGGAATTTAAGCCGCTTCTCACAATAGAAGTAAATATGAAACGAAAAAACACAAATCCACTGATTACCGTTCACTAGCCTTATACAGAACACGGAACACAACAACCTTTGACGTCAGTCAACACTCAGTGCATGACGGCGAATACAACAAACAATCAGAAATGCGGTCATCAAAAAGAGGATTGCCATATAAGGAAGAGCGGATGTGTGCATGAATTACAACGTGGTGCCAGACAGATAATAAATCCAATAAGTATTCCAGATCTGTTATACTTTGTTGGATACCTACGTAGGCAGACGTGTCCCTCACACCTATCTCTAGGATATTGTCAATTATTACTCAGCAGTTATCAGAAGTGGTTGATTCCTCACTAAAAGAAAAAAAAAATCTTAGGTTCCGATGGATATATATATATATATATATATATATATATATATATATATATATATATATATATATATATATATATATATATATATATATATTGTTACGTCACACTCCTGGCCAACAAAATGGCCGGTCCGTGATTTGCAACCAAGGGGATTTACACTCGCCACACGACCGGGCGAGACGACGAGAACAATAGTCTCAAGTTACCCCTACTACTGGTGCGACGGAGGGAGGGTTAGACTGTGCATTAAACGACACAGGTTAATGGAAAACTAGACACCCTTGACCTCTCTCCTCTTTGACACAACAGGAAAAGAAATATCACAGCAGTAGGGTGTGAAACACTGCTACCAGGTTCGACACGATGCCACCAATTCACCCTGCGGTGGACCTCGATAACTTACATAGCCACAACTCTGAGATGCAGAGGTTTGGCTTCTGGCGGAAGGGCTTAGTAGCCGCGACCGCCCTCGAGACTGGTAAACCTAGACAAATAATACAACCTCAACGAAGACCTCGAAAGGTGGTTGGAGCTTTTACACTTCTCAGGCTATGACTGCCTGTAAACCCCAGCAGAGGAGGAATTCCACCCTCTTATAACAGAATACTGGCGTCCTCCCTCTTCCTCGCCACTGCTGGGGCCAGAAACGTTCCCTTAAGGCACTGTCTGTTCTACCTTTGTCCAACACAAGCACAATAACTTAGTGTAAGGCGAGTGGATGTGTAGTGTGTATGTATTGCGTGCAGAACAAGGGTGACAGGCAGACGCGAAGTGAACGTCTCTGTATCAATACGTGTCTCACAGTTCCCAGAAACCACAACAAGACCAAGAAACACGACCCTAAGCTAAGCCACCACCACCAAGGTACTGTGGCATGTAATTGACTAGCTAATATGTACAGAAAAACAACGACGAGACCTGAACCAAACTCTGACGTCCTCTCTTTACCGAAGCAACAGAGGGACTGGCGTGGCTGAAGAGTTGGGAAATAGAACTCGAACCATTGAGACAGGGTTTGAGTTTGCAGATGAGAAGTGATTCGGCGGTGAGGAGGTCAGTGGAGTTTTTGTAAGAGTTTAGTACCAAGGTAAATCCACAAGGACGGGTAAGTGGATTGCTAATTAGCCTGTTCGCAGCTAGGGTCGTAGACACCTATCAGCGCTAGAATTTTTAATTTTCTCCGCTTCTCCGGGGCAAAGGGGTGACTTAGTTAATTTAGAAGCCGATCTGCAGAAAAAATACGACATGAATTGCTGCACATGTGTATTTAAAATTAAAAACATAACCTTAATGTTATTATTCTTACTTACTGGTGCATGATAAGGCTTTGTTAATTGTATTATAAGATAAAGCTACAATTAGGTAATTATTATTTTTTCAGTAAGTATGAGCAGTAAAAATAAAAGGATGTTGATTTCGGCTTATACATTTTTATCTGAGTGTGTTAAAAAATATTGGAAATCACTGTCACGTCTTATATACGAAGGTGATCAGTGAAGAAAACAAAAACATCACCGCTGCCAGACGCACGACGTAGTATACTAAGCGCCGTTAAAAAGACTGGTATTTATCACTATGGAGACATTTTACTTCTAATAAACCCTTGCCACAGCATTTGCAGCTGACAATGCCATTAGGAGTTGCTCTGAGTAGCCTGCTAGTGTTTGTTGTGGTTTGCTGCCAGTAGCCGAAGATGTAATTGTCGTACTGGAAAAAATTAAGTCTGCGACACAAAATTATATTTTCTATACATTACATGGATTTGCCTATTGTTTGGTACATTCAAATGAAAGTATGTATCGGTATATGCCCATTGAGATTAGTAGAAAATGACAAATTGCTTGCCTTGATACAAATATAAGCGGTCTTAAGAATATCATATGAAATTATGAATAGAGGCTTAAACGATGTCATATGCCGTCGGACATCATGAGCTTAATAGACTTAAATTTCATACGCATTAATGTGCAATAATACACCTGTGTAAGCTTGTAAAACTTGCCCCAAAAAGTATTTATTTTCCGGCAAAAATTACAAAATCTGGCGCTGTCTGGTATCAAAATGCTCACTGCGAACAAGCTAATTCATCCTTCTCCGCGATTAGAGACCACACTCACCATAATAACCACCCTTTCTCTCTCACAGACTTCGAGGTACTAACTTCTTACAAAAACTCCACTGACCTCACCGGTGAATCACTTCTCATCTGCAAACTCAAACCCTGTCTCAATGGTTCGAGTTCTGTTTCCCAACTCTCCACAAAATAATTTTATCTAGGTACGATTGTTCTCTCTTTCCATATAATTTTACATTAATATCTCTTTAAATTTATCATACTCATTTTAGATATTGGTAGTTGCATTTTCTCTTAACATTCTTGAACAACTAGTCTAGTCCTGCTTCTCCGTAGATTGTCCGTTTTTATATCCATAAGATTTTTTTTAATGTCTCATATCTTTTATATTTTCTTAATTTGTTATATATATATATATATATATATATATATATATATATATATATATATATATATATATATATATATATATATATATATATATAGAGAGAGAGAGAGAGAGAGAGAGAGAGAGAGAGAGAGAGAGAGAGAGAGAGAGAGAGAGAGAGAGAGAGAGAGAGAGACAGTACAAAGACAAGCGACAAAACTTATTCCTAGATTGTGGAATTCATTGTATGAGGAACGATTAAAACAGTTAGACAAGTTTCCTCTACACTAAAAAAGAATTAAATGAGATATGATTGAAGTCTTCAAATTTCTAAACAATATCAATAGAGACAATCTAGTAATACTACTTAAGGAAAACAATGGGACAGTAACAAGATGTTATAGCATAGAATTAATTGTGTATTGTTAGATACTTATCTGTCAGCATCATATGCTGAGGGACACACGGGGCGCGTCGTCCCCCGCTTTGCTGGAGCTAAGGTGGGGCTGGAGGGGGCGTAGCAGTTCTTTTGTCACCTGCTCTGTCACCCTGTCTGGTGCGAGCCTCAAGCCTACAAGTATGTGGCTGCCCAAGGCGTGGTCCAGCGTGAGGAGCGCTGCCAGACACACCTCAGCTTCCAGCGACGTACCCAACTGATTCTGGTAGAGGAATTGAGAGAAATAGGTTAAACATTTTAAAAGATTACTGTGACTCAGAAAATCATACTCATGTTAAAACTCCTCCATGCATATCCTTCCTTCCTCCCCCTCTACCATTCTTCCTCCCTTACCGTGGCAGCTTGTCGACGGCGGCGTCCAAAGTCTATGTTATTAACGTTGTTAGCGTTGTTGTTATTGCTGTCTGCGTTGAGGTTTACAATATTGTTGTTATTATTGTTATTATCGTTGTTGTTATTATTGTTATTGTTGTTGTTATTGTTAAGGATATTGGTTGTGGTGGTAACGGCGGCGACAAGGAAGTTGATGAGGGTGAAAGCACTGATTCCCTGGTTTGTGGGGCACGGGGCGGGTATGTCCTGGGGCACGAGGAAGGTCACGGGAAGTCTGAAGGAGGGTTAAGGAGGGACTGTCAGCAGCGTTGGCGATGATCAGGAGGTACAGGGGAAGGTACTGTCTAGCTCACCCTTGCACGATATATTCTCACCTGCTGGTTCCACGAAAATACGTATATTATGTGTGGGTATATAAACAAATAAATAAATAAATAAATATATGATATATATATATATATATATATATATATATATATATATATATATATATATATATATATATGTATTTATGTGCATATATATATATATATATATATATATATATATATATATATATATATATATATATATATATATATATAATACACACACACACACACACACACACACACACACACACACACACACACACACACACACACACACACACATAGGTATTGATAGATAGATATTTTCGTATGTGTGTAGTGCACATGTGTGTAGATATGCAGTAACTTGAAAAAGAAGGGGTACAACGACACAATTTACCTGTGTGTACATCAGTACATTACCAAGCTTAGCAACCCTTACTTGTAACGCTTGCTGTCTCCTCGTCGCCGTGCGGGCGAGCCCTGTCCTTGCCTCCTAACGAACTCCAATGGGCTTAAAGGAGGGTTGTTGGGTAGGACGCTGGCCCGCTGCTCCTTAAAGATCTTCCTCTTGACACGAGCTGCGAGAGAAAGAGGGAAGGTACTCGAGGTGACGTGTGTGCTATCAACACGTGGAGACCAGAGCATGGAGTGGTTGACGTGCAGTGGAGAGGCAGTGACAGCTGACTGGTGCCGAAGAGTGAGGTTAGTGCCGCCGTGAACAAACATTTCCTTGAGCATGAAGTTGCGTTGCTGCTCGTCGCTTTTTTTTCCCCTTCACTGGGTATGTTTGATCCTCACGATCCTCACGACTCCACACAATGTATTCTGAAGCTTCTATGTCAAATTTTCATTTAATTATACGACTTAGATTTCCAGTGTTTTGTTGCTTTGTTTCCTGTGCATTGTTTAGTGGTGTGTCTGCCTACGTGTAGTGGCGGCCACTCCCTTCCCTCGTAACTTTCCAACTGAGCTGCCCTGCCTTGCCCTGCCCGCCCGCCTGTCTCCTCTTCATGCTCTGTAGATTTGTATTTGATCATTAGTTTCCCGTTACGGCCTAGAATCATCTTTCTCTCTCTCTCTCTCTCTCTCTCTCTCTCTCTCTCTCTCTCTCTCTCTCTCTCTCTCTCTCTCTCTCTCTCTCTCTCTCTCTCTCTCTCTCTCTCTCTATCTATCTATCTATCTATCTATCTATCTATCTATCTATCTTTCATTCTATCTTTCTTTCTTTATTTATTTATTTATTTATTTATCTCTTTCTTTTTTCTTTCTTTCTATCTATCTATCTCTTTTTCAATCAACCTTGTCCCAGTTGTTTGTGAATTAATTAAACAAAATAACTTTCAAGCTTATACTATTTATTATTTGACGATGTGAAGAGGAAGTGAAAGTGGTGGTGCGATAATGAAGTGGTGATGGTGGTGGTAGTGGTGTGGTGGTCTGAGGCGAGGGAATCACGGCAGCTTCATGGTCCTGTGGTGTTGGTAATGGTGGGGGTGCAGGAGGTCAGATGGTGGACAAGGGCGGGGGAGGCGTCAGGGAGCAGGTACGCTAACACCACTGCCCTGGAAAGAAGTCAACACGTCCTATTGTGGTACATCAATACAAGATTTCGGGATAGACAAACTAAAAGCATCGCATGTCGTAGTGTTTGTGAGGGTGAGGCTGGATTGTGACGCTATCTGAAGTGGTGGTGGTGGTGGAAGGGTTATGTGTGAGTCTAAGCAGCTTTCCTAAGTACAAGTTAATGGGTTGAAACACTGTCAACGCCTGTCGTCCAGGTCACATTTTTCTTACATTTCTATTAAATATAATGCAAGTGATTAGCTACTGCTTCCTTTATTCCTCACTCAATCATCATCATCAATGGGGCGTTAACAGCTCCATAGCGATGTAGTTTACGTGCGAAATTTTGATGAAAGAAAATTGATTACCATAAAAGTCTAACAAAAATTATATTTATGTCATCGGTCTTCATGAGGGAGACAATCACGTACTAATTATGTGTTCACCTTAATTCCTGAAACATGGCGGAGGCAAAGGAACCACTGAGGGAGGCCACTCTGGAGGCTCCGCACACCACCTCGAGAATGGCCTGAGAAGCGGGGAATGCTACAGGACTCTCCTCCACCTCTGGGTCTTCCATGGAGACTACAGGGGTTTCTAGGTTTTGGGCGCGAGAGTGAGAGGGTTGGACAGCCAGCTCTTCCTCCACAGCCAAAGCAAGGTCGACCGCCAACACCAGGGCCACGTGTGCTTGACTCGCAAGGGGAGCGACGCCGCTGCAGGGATCAAGTGAAGAGTTGCTGAGGAAGGCGGGAGAGGAGGAAAAGGAATGACGGGAAGACAGGAAATGTGCGACGGAGGGGCGTCGTGACGTCACTGTTCTTCGTCGTCGTCCCATCTGGTTGAGATCGATGTTATTGACGTTGTTTGCATTGTTGTTGTTACTGTTGACGTTAATGTTATCCATATTATTGTTATTGTTGTTGTTATTATTGTTATTATTATTGTTATTATTGTTAATATTGGTGACCATGTTGACGGCTATGTTAGAGGCGGCAAGGAGGAAGTTGAGGAGCGTGAAGGCTTGGATGCCTCCCTTCGCAGGGCACGGATCCTCGGGCTCCTTAGCAGGCACCAGGAAGGTCACCCTCTGTCCCCTAGAAGAGTGGGCTATGAGTGTGGCAAGTGTTGGTATCAAGAAAGGAGAGTGGCACCGTATGTCACAAACCTACTTAGAACCTAACTTACGGTCTGGACTTCTTAGAGTCCTTTCGCCTCTGTGTGTTGGAGGCTGAGTGTTTCTGCTGGAGCTGCTGGCGACGTCGCAGCACAAACTCTAGAGGGCTGAGTGGCGGTAGTTCCGTTGTTGTGGTGGTGGTGGTGCGAGGCAGCCAAGGCCACCACGCCTGGTGCCTTCGTGCCCTGCTGAAGGAATCAGATTGTCGCCCTCAACCCTCTCGTTTTTTATGTCCAAAATTTTATTGTCAATTATTTGCCTGCCGACATACTTCAGGTACTTACCTCGTGTGTTCATCAGCCTCGACGACGCCAACTTGTACAGACGAGGCAGCTTCTCCCTCAGCACCAGATAGAGCCTCCTCCCACGCCATGCCTCCCTTTGACCTCAATCCTTCTTCCGTAACACTGTTT
>JAXIVD010000616.1:80918-95918 GCA_036785275.1 Cancer borealis | reverse complement strand
TTTCTTATGGCTACTGACGCCCAACCTGAACCTTTCATCCAACGCTGGCATTGAAGTGACACGCCCAAGGAAAAAGAGGGAGGACCGCGGCGTTATGTACCTTCCTGTTAGGGGTGGTGGTACTAGTACCTCGTGTCCTTCCTACGCTGACACAGTTTCGGCTTCCCTCACACAGATGGCCTTCGCTTCCATGGCTGTCACAGTTTTCAACGCTGTGTTTAACGTCGTGAACAACATTAACAATAATAACAACAACAACAACATTAACAGCAATAACAACGTGGCAAGCAACAACGCCAACGCAGCAAGTAACAATAACAACGGCAACCAGGTGGACGTGGTGCTGCCTCCGGTCATCCCAGGAAGACGGCGACGCCATGTTGCTGCCGAACACATCAGTGACTCTCATCACCTTAATCACGGCACGATTGAGGGTGTCAAAGGGTGTGTCTCCCGCAAGACCTACGCCCGTGCAGCCCTCGCCATTCTCCGCAACCTTCAGAACATTCTCGAGGTTCCAAAAATACCCATCAGGAAGGTGAAAGTGAAGAAAAAGGTCCGTAGTGGTGGAGCGCTATTCATGTAGAGTTGTAGACGATAATGGAACAATAATTATTCCAAGAGTAAATATGCATAGAGACAAATTTGTAGAGTTTGACAAGGTCTATCAGATGCTGTATTAATCTTTTCAATATCTAAAATAGCTTTGAAGAAAACGAGGAAGAAATTAGTGTTCTTTGAAAAATAATGAATGAGACATTTTTTCGGTTGTTTACATGCTATTGTCAATATACTATAGCTCAAAAGAACAAGCTTGTGATTTGCTCTCTCTGAATTACTCAATACATTTTTTACGTAAACCTCATACTTTTCGAGTTATTTAATAAAAAGTGTCGCTGCCGTCCGTCCCGAGCAGGCCTTGTTGACATACATGCGGGAGAGACTTGGCCTCCGTTATATATAAGCAAAGAGGCTGAGTGGACCAACATGTATTCTTATTAACGGAAGTAATATAATAAATACCTCTTTAAAGACAATCACTCGAGTTACAACTAGAGGGTCAGTAGCCAAGTGGGAGGAGAGGTTATATTCCCTTTTACAATACTTCAGTTGTGACGTGATCCTTAAATTTACTGTCCTACCTTATGGAACAGTGGTTGAATTACCTCCGCCCTTCTTACCCTCAACTAGTGAGCAAGTGCTGCCACAGTGTCACTTTCCGGAAACACTACCATAGCCACACCCGAGAGGCTTATCTTATTTTGAAGTTATGTTCCAGTCTGACTCTTGTGACGCGATGGGCTTAGCAGAGTATTAACGAAGACTTATTAACGTGTTGTTATAGTTCTAGTTGTAGTATTATTATATTCTTGGTGAAAATATTAGTGGTTCAATATGATATCATATTGTTTTATTGCTCATTGCTGGAGTAAATGAAAATAAAAACAGGAGAAAGTAGTTGATGGTAAGATATTTTTACCAGAGTGGACCGTGTAGAATAAGATAAGACAGTACAGGAATACAATATCGAACAGAATACAATAACATTCACGAGACCTTTTGAAATACATTAACAGCTTCATTAATAAAGATTGTTCAACCACGACGACAACGCAGGAAGGTCACATTAATTGAGCGAGAAACCAAAGACCATTGTAAGAAATAGAAAGAAAGAAATCCCAGCAAGTAAGCGATCTATGGGTAAGGCTGTGACCTTTCACACACCATACACAACGCACATCATCCTCTTGCTCAAGGAGGACAGGAACTTCTGGGGCATCAGTGATAATTTTGCACCTTTAGCGAGGCGAGAACCCAAGCCTGCCGAGTGACTGGCCGAGCTGTTATCACTGAGCTACCAAGCAGAGAGAGAGTATGTGTGTAATTCAACACGATCTTGCGGATCACGCGCTGGACTCGTGATCGCCACCTTTTACCCTCCCGGAGAGAGCTTACAGCTCATTATAGTCCGATTTATGGGTAAGGCTGTGACCTTTCACACACACACCCAATCCTCTTGCTCAAGGAGGACAGTAACTGCTTGGTCATCAGTGAAATTTTGCACCTTGAGCAGGGTGCGAACTCGAGCCTGCCATGTGACAGGCGAGAGACGGCAGTGTGTGTGTGTGTGTGTGTGTGTGTGTGTGTAAAGTGACTCGCACCACTGAAGTTTCGAACCGTCGCTAATCAAGCTTGAGTTCTATTGCCACCGAGGCCTCGGGGCATCGTTCACCGAGCTCGAACACATTCCTTAGCCTGGCGTGATCGAGGCTGACCAATCAACACCGTCCACTGAGGAGAGCAGAGGGGGTGGGGGGAACTGTCCACAGGAGCTGCCCGCTCTCACTCACTCACTCCCTCTCTCCCTCGCTCCACCTCTACACAATCGGCTCTAATTCATCACGTCAAATCAAATCATCCGTCTTGGATTTCTAATACAAGACGATTTAATTTAATTTAATAAATTTGATACACCTAAGGGGTGACAATCTTAATAACACGGTCATGATGCCAGGAACTGTATACAAGGCCACTGGTGTCGCGTAGGGCACACACGCTGTATTGTTGCTAAGGCACACACACACTAAGGAACAAGCTGACAAAACGTTGCCTTAAAACATTAATTACAAAGCAAGACTAAATAATAGTCATGGATATATAAACAATTGATAACATCCATGTGTGGATGAGTTTAGTTCTTCCATGGTATCTTGTCCGTGTATTATCAGTAGTGTGGGTGAGGCATAACAAGCGTTTCCCGAGTAAGTAATGAAGCCATTTCGTCGTGAGCGGCTTATTGGTGTTACACACAACGCTTGCCTCTACACCCACGGGGATGTCGACTGTTGGTTGAACGGGTCGTAAGTCCTTGTGACAGGCGGTGGTCGTGTTTATTCGCTCGTGGTGGTACAAGGAAGAACAGTATTTTTTTTCTCTTCTTCGTTGACTTCACAGAAACTTTGTTGCATCGTATTCTGAGTCCAGAGGCAGTATTTGAAGTACACAGATCAAACTTTTACTCTTGGAGCTGTGTATAGTGCATGGAAATAATTTCGATCATTTGCCATGTCGTCGCAATTTGTTTCCTTACTCAAGCTATTAAACTCTGTGCACTACAAAGTTCCCTCGCTGAGTAACTTGAATTGAGCATAAATCCTTTGGTGCTAATGTAGCATTCACTTTTCTTCTGTGGACATTACACTTTCATTACGATATCTTGTTTCATGCAAAGTCAGTTTATATTTTGTTCATGTTTGGTAGCCAGTCAGATTTGTGCCTCCAAACGGCAACTCTTTCTTCTGTCTTGACAATCGGTCTCAAAAACATCTGAAGGCTCTCAGGAACAAGTACCAGCTGACTATCGATGTCACTCGTACTGTGTTCGGTGGGATATGACTTCGGATCTAGATCAATCATGGCAATGTTATTGCATATGAACTTTAGTGCTATCTTTATGATCTGAGTCTTCTCATCTCCATGTTCAAGATTAGCATTATGCTCTCGCAGAATGTTGTCGGTGCCATCTTTGAGACAGAGCACATCTGCCCTCCTCTCCTGTGTTGTGAAATGCAAGGTGTCATGGTATTTCTCTTGGAGTTTTATCTATAGCCAATACTTTGAATAAGAGAGACTCATATTTGGTGACTGATTAAACTCCTGCAGCTTTTTGTGAACTTGGTTAAGCGTCATCATCCCATGCTCGAATTCTGAGTCAAACCATTCGCAAAATTCACTAAAATCTGCCTCTCGCTCCTCATCAATTTTCTTCTGTCTTCTCTTCCTTTTTCCTTGATCTTCAGTCTTGGAGTAATGGTCACCTCTCTCAAACAGAAGTTTGCAGCGCAAATGGTACAGTGTTTCTTCTGCCACCAAGTCGTTGATCTCTTCCAGGCGTCCAGTGACTTCAGTGCCCCAGTCATCCCCGCTACTCTGTGCTGCCTTCAGCAACCTTGCCTTCAGTTTATCTGCAGTCAAATTATCTGGCACTCTATATTTCTTTCTAGCTTCTGCTGGATTATTTTTGTAGAGCAGCTGAGCGGGTTGGTTGCAAAGAATACATACATCCTTATACAGGAGATGAACTGACCGTGAACTTGTAGAACTACATCCAGTAGATGCACTGAACTCGGAACAAGTGCGTCTTCTCTTCAACTTTGATGACTCTTTCTCCGCCTTTGATGCCTGAGCTGACTTCTTGGTGATCTCAACAAACTTGTTGTACAAATCCTTTTTATACTTCATGTGGTACCTCAGTTTTCCATCCTTTTGAGTCTCCTTCATACGTTCCAAAACTAGCATTTTTGACTGCTTCTGCATGCTTCAAAAAAGTAGAGTAATCCTTTGGAGTTGCCTATGTGAGCCTCTGAGCTGGTGTATCTGGGCCTTCACAGATACAGCAATTGAACAAAGGTGGAGTAACATCTTCATCCATATTGCCAGACTCCAATGTCCTGCAAATTAGAATGAGATATATTTAGAAAAAAAAATTTCCACAGTGTTTCTGGTGAAATGTAAATGCTAACAATCAACTCAGAATCATGAACAAACCCTGATTTGAGCCCTCACAAGTTGAATTTCAACATTTTAATACATGTTATTACACACCTTTACAAACATATTGGTAAAGAAATTGTTTGGTAACGATTTAGTTGGCAAATTTTCATGTTTCCCTTATTATAAGGATAGACTCAAAGGCTTTAGAAAGACAGGAAATCAAAGCTATAGAGAGGTAGTTAGAGACAAGTTGAATGTGAACAAATATCAGCAAGAAGGATAGGTAGAAGTAGAAATACACCGACGAAGGAGTTTGACCAGGCAGGAAGCAAGCTCAGAAGCACAGTTTTTGAGAACAACAGGAGGGACTCCATCCGGACCGTAAGCCTTTCGAGAATCAAGGCCAAAGAGGGCCTGGAAAACGTCATTATGAAGAATTTTGATTATAAAGATGAAGTAGTCAGAGGATGGAGGAGTAAGAGGAATATGCTCAGTATCATCCAAAGTAGAGTTGGTAGCAAAGGTTTGAGCGAAGAGTTCAGTTTTAGAGAAAGGAGAGACAGCTGTGGAGCCATCTGGTTGAAGTAAAGGAGGAAGAAGTAAAATTGTTGGGGATATTATTGGCTAGATGCCAGAAATTATGAGAAGAGTACAACATATTATTATATACAGTACTATTAATTGTGTTGACTCATTATGGTATCGTTATTAGTGTTTTTTTAAAGCAGCACACTATATGATATACTATTGTAAATGTATTTAGATATACATTTAAATATGTCTGCTTTATCACTTGAAAACTTGAATCCATCAACAATCTTGGGTATATTTGTCTTCTTCATCCTTCTTACAGTCTGAAAGATTCATTACCAGAAACACCAGCCTGTAAGTTCTCAGCTGTCATAGCTTGTGCCAGAACAACTCGGTGCGGAAGTAACCCTCAACTCCATAGAGGAGTGAGGGTTCCAACCTTGTGGTTGTTACTGAGATCAAATAATTAAACTATTCTTTCTTAAAATCATTTAAGCTGTCAACATTTTGAAATGGGTCAGAGTGAATGACATCTCCAGCCAGACAGTCACCAAGGTTAATTCTGTTTTTGAAAAGGGCAATTTTCTTTGTCAGGGATGATGTGACGACGTACAATTTCATCTAATATGTCTTGGACGAAATTATGCATAAGAATTTTATCACAGGTAAATTTTGGTAATGAAGTAACATCATGTACAAGTTTTAGCTATTTGGTATTTTGAAGTGGAGGAGTTGACTGTGTACTAGTACTTGAAGATGACGATGTAGTATTGTGTTTGATTCTACTTGTCATGATTAGTATGAGTCAGGAAATGAGGAAAAAATGGTAGATTTTTCTAGAATAAGAAGGTTATTGACAGAGAAAGTTATATATAAAGGATGCATCAGAAACAAAAATACATACACACAAGGTTATTGATTTTAGTGCAGTAGAGTTATCAACCTTACCCACCAAACAGCAGACAAAACACCTTAGGTCTTTCGTAAAGTGTAAGTGTAGAGAAAATGTATACCTCATTTAGGGTATGATGATGATTCTACATACCTACAAGTTGCGCATTCAACTTTTATTGTTGTTTCAAAGCCATCTGATTGATATGTGATACAAGTACTCTCCTTGCTAATCATAAACATTTTATTTTCGCTGTTAGGTTCTTCTGTTCTTTTCAATCAGGTTGCTCGTACATAATATTTTGACAAATCATGTTCCCGAGAAGTAGAAGGAATAGGCGAAACTGATCCATGGGATATTGGAATACCCTGCTGGGCTGCAAAGGTATACTAGTAGGGAGTCTCGTGGGTCCTGTGGGAGCTCGGCAACCCGAGAACAGTTTCCTCATGGCTCATTTCTTCTATTTTCTTCCGCTTATTCCGCATTCTTTTCCTTTTGTCTCTTGCACAGAATGTTGCCTCTTACTTCCAGAATATTTAGTTATTTTGTTATGTCCTTAGCGTGTTCTGGTATGCCGGTGGCGTGTAAAGATAGCAGGTGGAAAGTTGTAGACGAAATGCGACACATGAGTTAACCATTACGCTCGTCTGTGCCCTGTGGGTGACAGGAAGCCTAAGTTGCCAAGAACTATGTTTTGAAGCATTTAATCAAAATATATGCTGCTTTTTTACATCATAGTTAGACTTGACGCATACCATCGTGTAGGACGAAAAAAATACACAAAATAAAGGTTATATTTCAGGCCATAGATCAGCAGGTATAATGAATATATGTGTAGAGTTTCATTACGGTGTTGCTAGAGGATGAAGCTTTGCTGGAACTATTTTTTTTTACCAGAAAGTGGTATTTTCACTAACATCCCTTCCCCCAACTGTAAGCTCTCTATAAGCAGCTCTTTCTGTGCATTTAATATCATCTTACTCATCTGGACATTCGATTTATCAACGGAACACACTGTACATATATAAATAGCAAAGCTTTGTAATGACCATCAAAATTAATTCTGTAGCAAAAGCAACATAACCAGACAAAGGAAAAACGAAGTCGGGCACAATGCTAACAACAATGTGCAAGAAACTCTGATAACGATGAAACGTTTATCTGTTAGAAGGAACCTCCCAAGGCGACAACAAGGCGTTCAAGGCCAACGCATATGGGCAATAAGGAAGCTTAGCATGGCCTCATCCTTCAACTCATCTCAACAAAAGAAAAAATCCCCCTACGACACCCATCTGCGTGAAGTGAACACGTATATAAGAGACACGAAGAACCAGCGCCATTCACTTTCAATCTGTCTGGCCAGAGACGAGCCTGCCAGCACCGAGGATCCAGAATGAATCTTGTAAGTAGTAGATGATGTGCACATGAGTATTATGGGGTGATAGAGGTGGTAGTGGTGCAGGTAATAGTGGTGATGGGCTGGTTTAAGTGATGACTGTGGTAGTGGTGGGAATGGTGGTGGTGGTGGATTTGACGGTGATGATGGTGGGGATGGTGATTATGACTTGATTGGTGTATGTGTTGGGATGGTAAAATGGCAAATGTTTTGTAAAAAACATTAGCTATCATTTGAATCCAGATATTACCTGTGTGTGTTTGTGTGCGCGCGTGTGTAATTCACTCCTTCTCCCCCACATCCCACACTTGAAGTTCCAGGTGCAAGCGAGTTTCTTTGCAGAATGATGTATTATTGTCATTCATCTGTGTCTGCCTCTGGGTAGGATGTAAGACTCTCTTGAATATACCGTAACGTAGTATGGTGGTGGCGATTGTGACAAATCTATTTGTGTTTGTAATTGTATTTGATTAAATTTTTCCTCATTTTAATCAATGTGTTTATACAATGAGGCATTCATTGGGTGTAGGATATAGTTGGTATTCAGAGCCCTTCCATTTGGATGTATGACTTTCCATTAGTATTGTCGCTTATCTTTGGTAGTGCAACAGTATTTTTTCCTAGTTACATATCTCTTGCTGCTGGAGGTATTCTTTATCTTCATACTGGCAAAGTAAGCTTTCACATCACAGCTCACTAGCTCAGACGCTTTGCCTTTTTATCTATTAAACAGACTCTCTTAGACTTTGTTCCTTCATCTCAACCAAACATTTCAACCCCTGCCCTACCCTCAGATCCAGTGGGTGGTGGCCCTCCTGCTGGCCCTTATGGCGGCGTTTACCTATGCTGAACCCGCCCCCGAAGCTCTCGCCGACCCTGAGCCAACCAAGGGAGGAGGAGGAAGAGGACGACAGAGCTACGGCCACATGACCTACCGACCTGTCATGATGATGCGAAGCTACGGCAGCGGTGGCGGCGGCTTCGGGAAGGGCAAAGGAGGAGGCCAGGGCAAAGGAGGTGGTTTAAGAAGAGGAAAAGGTGGAGGAGGCCTTGGAGGAGGAAAGGGTAAAGGAGGAGGAGGAGGAGGAGGAGGAATTCGCTATGTAATTGTTAGAGGAGGACATGGAGGGGGAGGAGGAGGTAAGGGGAAGGGTGGAAGAATTGGAGGCTCTGGTGGAGGTGGTAAGGGCAAAGGCGGAAGAAGAACTGGAGGATACGGAGGAGGATCTAGAGGTGGAAAAGGCAAGGGTGGAAGAGGCCTCAGTATTGGATTTAGAGGAGGAAAGGGCAAGGGTGGAGGAGGAAGAGGGGGCTCCAGAGGAGGCAAAGGTGGAGGACGCTCCAGAGGAGGCAAAGGTGGAGGAGGCTATGGCGGTGGTGGAAAGGGTGGTGGAGGATTCAAAGGTTGATTTGATGGCGAAAAAGGAAGGGTAGGTGGGAAGAGAAAGGATGGAGGAGATTTTCATCAAGGATACATGATGACCAGCTACGGAAATCGAGGACACGGCTGGTGAAGGGACGGAGGTTGAATATGTCCTTCACCCTTTCCATCAAAACACTACTCAGGTCATTCGAAGCTTCCAAATAACTTTTACTTACTTACTCCCGGTATGTCTACCACATCCACGATTCATCTCTTCGAGGCATTCTTCATCGGAAGCATTCCTCCTTACACGCGTCTTTTACCTGTTACACAACTTTCACCAAATACTATTTTTCACCCATTACCTCATACATTGTCTTACTATATATTTCAATTCCATTATTTCCTTACTTCCTTTCTCCATTACCACTTCTGCCAGACCCATTAAGCAGCCTTGGTGTTGCACATTTTTGCCGCACATGACCTACGATTGAAAGTTGCAACACATCCCTTGAACTTCCATTGTGTTGTGTTCTTTTAAGCTAGATGTGTACAAATGTCTTGTTTACATTAAATAATGTGTGTGAATTGTTTTTTCTCTGCTCCTGATATATTCTTAATAAATTATGTACAGTTGGCTTCCAGCTCAGCGGTACTCTTCCCTTGTGAAAATATATTTTCAGTTACTGTATTGCAATAACGTTTCTAAGGAGATTTTTTTGAAGAAAAAAAAATTGTCCACCAAATCAACTTTGCTATCCATAATGTCTAAACTTCTGTACATTTGTTTCATCAAAAGAAGTGAGGTGTACTACTAACCATATATAATAACATTATATAACGAGTATATAAAAGGAAAAGTATTATCTTAAAGATTATTTTTCAGATGGTATTCATCAGTGAAGAACACAATAAGATATATTGGTGATTTCGTATGACAATTTTTTTGATGTGTTGCACATCAAATCAAACACATAGCCATTAGTATCCCCACGAATCACTTTTCTTTCAGATATTTGGTTAATATCACATACCAGTATTGTAATAATATTAAAATCACCATCTGCAGTCAACAAATAAAACGAATATTCTTACTCCTGCAGTGCCGCTCATCATTTCATTGGTGGGATTACATGTTATAAGTGTAATTTCTTAAAGAAAAATTGTACAATGAAATATATTTTCCTCTCTGGCATTGTGTTTCAAAACATATTTTAAACATGTTTAATATTTCTGACTTCTGACTTATAATGCATATATGCATATATGAAGACCTCAATAATGAATGGCGGGAACTAACAGTAGCTGCAGGCGAAATATAACCTCTGAAACCTAACAAACATCAGATGAATCTGAAAAGTTCTGGCATGCAGTTTCTCTAGAGAGGTGTGGTGATGAGCCCAGATTTTCCAATGTCTCAAGATTGATGATAAGCTTAATGTCACTGCCACATTCATCTGCTGCTGCAGAGAAGATCTTCTCACTAGTGACAAATATAATGACATAAAAAAAAAACTATCTCGACTGAGCACGGACACCCTGAATGGATTAATTCCAGCAAATTTGTTACTTGATGTGAAATTTACATTTTGGTAACCCTCCCAGCAACTTGTGGATAAGATGAATAAGAAGTAGTCATCGTCAATCACGGAAGAATCCCAGGAATAGGCGGCTCCAACCTCCTGCCACAAACCCAAATTGCCAGCTCGAGATCCCCTAATTTTCGGTCGGGATGTGAGCGAGCCTCAAAATACGCACATTTCTATGGTGTTCTACTTCTATTCAACACACTGTTATACCTTGCTTTGTTTTTTATTATATTGGATGGTGAATTTTTTACTCATTTTAACTAGATTTCATCCGTATATTGATGGGTATTTTTTTTAAATATTAATATACATTTCACTCCACGTCAGTGTTAAATGGATTCTGCACCAATGTCCAAAGAGAATTCTCCATTGTAACATCTGAAAAATAGTGCATAAATTCCTCAGGAAGGGAATCCAGATGTGATAAAACTTCCTTTGTTTTGACCAAGCCATGCTGCTTAAGTTTTCTCTCCTCAGACATTGAGATGTGGGAACAATGAAAAATTTCCAGCTTGCACTTTTTGTTTCCAAAGATGAATTTTCTCAGTGAAAGCTCTGATTACATCAGAATGTGCAATGATATTTGGGTTTCTTCCTTGCAATTCCAAATTGAGATTGTTGATAGCCTCAAATAAGTCCACAAGGCATGCTAGTGAAAGCTGGAAGTCTTCCCCTTTGAATGCTTCATACAGTTTGTCTTTGGGCAGATACTTGTTCTTGGAATGATTTTATCATTCTTATTAAATAATGATTTTTGAGCAGATGACTTCATGCCTCCCTTGTATCCTCCTTACGCTCCCTAGGGGGTGCGCCCCTCTAAGTTTGAGAACCACTGCCTTAAAGCAAACAGATCTTCAGTAACCTCTCTTCAAGGGCAGATTGACCAGCAGTTGGTCTAATATATATCATATAGATATAGATATAGATAGGACGGGCCTTATGTGTTAATGAAGACTCTTGGTAGGATTAAGTGTATATTTTTTTTTATGACATGTGAAGAGAAATAAGACTAAGAAAGCTGTGCTTCTATCATTATCATCCTACTGGTAATACAGGGAGGTTGCTTTTGCTGGGGTTCAATATTTTGTGTCTTCTACACTTAACCATGGGACGTGAGTGGGCTTCTATCTCACTCTGTAGAAGGCTTGAACAGTGACAATATGTATATGTATATATATACATATATATATTTATATATATATATATATATATATATATATATATATATATATATATATATATATATATATACAGTACAGTGGTCAGCGTTCGAACATACAAACCTAGGATCCCGGGTTTGAGTCCCGATATCCGCTGGCCACTTTTCTTTCTTTGATATTACCGCCGAGTGGCCAAAGCTTACCCAAATTGCTGCCAAACTTCTCTAACGGGACTTACAATGTTATATGCATTTGAGGCTTTAGCAGCAATAGCCTCTCTCGTTCTCAACATATACAAGAGAACGTAAACATTCGAGACGTCATTATAAAAAATCTAAACCTACGCCAAATAACGAGCAAGAGGCAAGTCCATCTTAGCCTCCATAAAGCCTACTGGCTCCAACGGCATGTGATGTAGAAAAGAAAAAAAAATTATATATAAATAAAAAAAAAATAAATAAAAAAAAAAATTATATATATATATATATATATATATATATATATATATATATATATATATATATATATCTATATATAAATATATATATATATATATATATATATATATATATATATATGTATATATATATATATATATATATATATATATATATATATATATATATATATATATATATATATATATATGTATATATCTTAAATCTTGTGCTGCAATTGATTTCATTCCACTCCTACTTAAAAGTTTGTCAGCTGCTCATTACTGATCCTCACAACCTTCAATTCCTTATTAAGTCCCTTATCACCATATCCTATTCTCCAGTAGTTTCTTTTACTTTTGTTGCCTCGTCTTGTCTCATATTTTCGCTCTCTCGTGCTGTTGGCATTACTGTTTTCTGTGAACTTCTCATCGTCTAGCTTCCTCTCTCTGTGGTTTTTTCTTATATTTGTGTCTGTCTTGGCGATCCAGACCGTGTCCTGCTCCTTATAGATCCACTCCTCTTCTCTTACACTCTTATTTGCTTCTTTCTCTGTCCACTTTGCTGTTCTCACCTTTTTGTCCCTCTCTTCTTCCCTCCGTCTCCGTTCAGCGTCCCAAAACAATATTCCTCGTTTGACAAAACCATACTCCTCTTCTGGCTCTTTATCATTTTCCTGTTTTTTATCTTCTTGCAGACATACTCGAGTTCTCCATGACTTGTACATATCTATTTCTTCATTGTTGTTTCTAGATTTGCCTTCATCGCGAGCTCTTACCTGAGGAACATTCATCCTGTTCTTAATACTATTGTAGCTAATGTCCGAAAAGTTATCACTATGGTAATCTTCCAGTTTTTTCAAAGTGGCTTCCGTCAACCAGTTAGTTCTATTTTGCATCGGTGCTCGCGTTGTTGGGACTGTTACCTCCTCCTGCTTCCGTATAATCTTATCTTCAACTTTACCATAGATATTTCTCTTGATCACTGGTAAATGGTCTTGCCTGTATCTCCAGGAACTCCTTCCCTGCTGATCCTCGCTTCTGCCTCCACTGTGAATTTTATCTCCAATCGTAGCCGTTTTTATTCTCGTCTCAGTGTTTCTTTGGTCATACTGAGGAAAACTGAGACCATTGTTTGTTGTGGTCCCTTGCAGTTCACCTCTGACAATGCTGTGTCCTACTCCTCTTTCTCCTCTTCTTCCTCCTCCTTCTCCTTCTAATAATACTGTTCTTCGTTCGATGCCAACAAGATCTTGAAAATTGTTGTTTCTTTCTCTACTTCTAATATACTCGTATTCTCTCTGTTGGAGTGACTTCTCTGCAGCCGTTCTTCTCTTTGTATTACTGGCTTCCATTTCACTGATAACATCACCTCTCCCAATAAATCTACCACGCCCACCAAAATCACCACGCAGCCCCGCCCTTGGACTGTGACAACTTCTTGCCTCTATATGGTTAATGGAAGCATAAGGAGTCCACTCATCCAGGATCTTTTCCATGCGCGTCAGCTCCTTGATGTCTCCCACACTCTGATGTCCCTGCAGACTGAGGTGAGAGTGATCCCGCCAAGATTTGCGAGGTGTAAAGCTGAAGCCTTCCTGAAGACTCGAGGCTTTCTGACTGCGCCACTTTTCGTTCCTCTGTGGATTCTGTTGGGGCATAGTGGTGCGCTGTGAACCGGAGCGTGTGTGGTTTATGCTCCGTCCGCGGTTGTTGGTGGCGGGCGTGGTGGCGTGCTGCTAGTCTTGTGTGGATCTTATAGCTCGGCAGAGGGAAGCTGCAGCAACCAGTCCTGCCACCTCCAAGACTCCGACGCCCACGCCCACGCCAGTGATGAGTCCACTTTGAGCTTGCACCCAACCTACGACTCGTCCGACACATCCCTTGAGAACAATGGAAAAAAAGTTATTAGCGAGCTAATGTTGATTCAAATAAAATTTCAAGCCTCTCTTTCTCAATATCTCGAGAGGGTATGTTAAGATCCTACTTCAAATTACAGGCTTCTGCGGCTTATAACAAAATTTCCATGTTTATTGGAAACACTATCTGCTCATGTACACACTGTCACACTCACATTCACACACACACACACACACACACACACACACACACACACACACACACACACACACACACACACACACACACACACACATTAAACGGTCCGCTAGCGTAGTGGTTAGCGCACTCGGCTCACAACCGAGGGGCCAGGATTCGATCCCCTGGGCGGACGGAGAATATTTGGGCTAGTCTCCTTTCACGTGTAGCCTCTGTTCACCTAGCAGTGAGTAGGTACGGGATGTAAGTCGAGGGGTTGTGACCTCGTTGTCCCAGTGTGTTGTGTGTGAGTGGTCTCGGTCCAACCCAAAGATTGGTCACTATGAGCTCTGATCTCTTTCCATAGGGGGACGGCCGGTTGTCTCGAGAGAGACCAGCAGCAGACTGTGACAGTGAATAACACACACACACACACACACACACACACACACACACACACACACACACACACACACACACAGCTGTACTAACCTTCTGGTGGCGGGTAATTTGTTGGGCGAGTGGGTCGTCGCTCTGACATAAGGTCATATTGAGGGGTCTTGGATTGACATAGGCAGTAGGCACTAGGTGAAGGCTGCAGCAGGTGAGAGGCACGACACGCCCATTGCCACCCAGACCCTCAAGAAGCCAATTACTCTCCTTCCAATCATCTGAACCGCCAACACCACAACACTGGAGCTGCCAGAGAAGAAGGTTTTTCAATTGAGGTTCCCAATATGGGAACCATGAAGTGTTTTCTGAGAACCCGTAAAGGATTTGAAAATTAGAAATTTACATTAATCATGAAGTTCTGTACAGATATATTGGAAGATATTTTGTGTTCATCTGTTACCTGTATATCCTGGTATCATTTGATGAATTATTATTACTAATGATAAAGAAACATAAGAATTACGTATGATAGAGTTACGGAGCATATGATATTTTGGTCAGTGGCCCAGAGAAGTGAAAAGATTGAGAAAAACTGTACTAGAGAGAGAGAGAGAGAGAGAGAGAGAGAGAGAGAGAGAGAGAGAGAGAGAGAGAGAGAGAGAGAGAGAGAGAGAGAGAACTGAATAACGTCAGAGGCAAAGGCTGAAGG
>JAXIVD010000616.1:52500-73218 GCA_036785275.1 Cancer borealis | reverse complement strand
CACACACACACACACACACACACACAGCAATCCATGGAAGCATAAATAAATACGCACACACAGACATGCATACAAACAGACAGACACACATATACATACATAATGACATACACAAAAAATAAAAAAGAGAAAGAGAGGTAAAAATATAGAAGTAATAAGTTTCTTGGTATGAGTGTAACTGACATTATTACGTTAAGCGCAAGTACACACACACACACACACACACACACACACACACGTGGACATCGATCATCCCCTCCAAGCAACCTAAACACCCAACTATCCCTTACCCCCCCCCCACCTCTCTCTCTCTCTCTCTCTCTCTCTCTCTCTCCTCTCTCTCTCTCTCTCTCTCTCTCTCTCTCTCTCTCTCTCTCTCTCTCTCTCTCACTTCATATGCATTAGTGTGTGCAATACCGTGGATACACACACACACACACACACACACACACACACACACACACACACACACACACACACACACACAGGAATGTAGTACGACAAGACCGACAATAATAATAATAATAATAATGATAATAATAACAAACCGCATCTCCCTAATAATAATAATAATAATAATAATAATAATAATAATAATAATAATAATAACAGTAATAGTAATAATAATAATAATAATAATAATAAAAACAACAATCATCATCATCAGCCTCCACGAGCCATGTATAACAACTTAACAACTAACCATTAAACATTCCCCCAAACACACACACACACACACACACACACACACACACACACACACACACGAGAGAGAGAGAGTAATAATTCCGGGGGGGAGGGGGAGGGGAAGCGTCTTGATAGTAATAGTACAAGGACAAAATATTCTTTACCAGCAATCACACACATACACATACATATACACACACGAATCTGTACACACGTTAAAAAGACGGATGTGCTAAGGGAGTAAGAGAAGGAGGAGGAGGAAGAGGAGGAGAGGGAGGCAAGGAAGGAAAGATTGTTATTGTGTAGAAGTGAACTGCAACCACCAATAATTTTCACCACAACTTCAACGTGACCGAGAACGACGTAACGCACACACCCTACGCACACCACGGCAGCCTCGCCACTGGACGGCTGGCCTAACACACACCTCATGGTCACATCCCTTTAGTTTCCTTTCCTGTGCCGTCCTCCTCCTCCTCCTTCTGACTTGCCTACGCCCCGCCCTCCTCTCCTTCCGTAGGCTTCCTTCTGCTCACACACACACACACACACACACACACACGCACGCACTCAACAAGCCTCTTCGCACAATACCGCACTTAAGACAAGGTCACAAGCTGAGTGTCATCTCGAGAGAGAGAGAGAGAGAGAGAGAGAGACTATAAAGGATATCCGGCCACCAATCGGCTTTAAATGGACGTAATATTATCATCGTAAGAGAAAATAAATGATAATACTTTAAGTTATGGATTTGAATATTCGGATGGGAGGGAGGGAGGGAGGGAGGGAGGGAGGGAGGGAGGGAGGGAGGGAGGGAGGGAGGGAGGGAGGGAGGGAGGGAGGGAGGGAGGGAGGGACGGAGGGAGGGAGGGAGGGAAGAAAGAAGGAAAAAAGGACAGAAAGAAGGAAAACAAGAAAAAAGATAAAGCAAAGAAATTAATATGTAAGAAAATAATTAAAGAAAGATTAAGAACGAAATCAGGAAGAGGAAACATGTAAAATAATAATAAAAAAAGAAAGAAAAAAAAAAAAAAACCCCACGAAATTCACAACATCCAATAAACGTGAAAGAAAAAAAATAAATAGAAAAAGAAAAAGAAAAGTTCAAGCGAGCGCTAATTAAGAAAAAGAAAACAACTTTTTACACGTATCATTTTTTTTGAAGGAGGGTGGAAAGGTGAGGAGGATGGTGGGCGGGGGAATCTATTTACGCTCACTTTTCCAACACATCACAAGAACGTAACATAACCCAGACCAGAACGACGTATATATAAAGATAAAAATATGTTCCGTGTATATTTACGTTGCCATGAACACCATTACACTACAATAACCTAACCTAACCTAACCCAATGATAACCTAATCTAACCTAACCTTACACTACACCAAGGAAACGAGAACAGACAGACATACTGGCCTTGGCGATTGATGCAAACTTAATTAGCGTCGATCGATTGGCGTGCGTACGTGCGTGCGTGTTGCTGTCCACTCAAGCAGGAGGCTCAGATGCTACCCGCGGGAGGGGAGGGGAGGGGAGGGGAGGGGAGGGGAGGGGAGGGGAGGGGAGGGGAGGGGAGGGGAGGGGAGGGGAGGGGAGGGGAGGGAAGGTAATGGAAGGTAATGGAGTTAGGTAGCCACTCACCTGTTGCTGATCCTGCCGAGGGGACACCCAGGCCTGAGGGGGAGAGACCGTTCATGATGATGATGGTGGTGGTGGTGGTGGTGGTGCCTACCGAGCTGCTGGTGCCTGTAAGAGGGGAGAAGGAAGGTTAACACATCACCAGCCACACTCCAGTAACCTAATCTAACTTAACCTAACGTAAAACTATTATGAAGCTTCAAAGTAGTGATTAATTCACCTTCAAGTTAGGCTATCCCTACTCACATGACAGAGACATCACCTGCCAACACACTTATTATTATTATTATTATTATTATCATCATTGAAAATATTATTATTGTCGTAGTTATTATTGTTTTTTTCTAGTTAGTTCTTTTCTATTTTCGTGTTTTTTGTAAATGGGTTATTAATATTAATTCTCTGTGATGTCTATGCTTCAGGGCGAAATTATCATTATTATTATTATTATTACTCTAGTCAGGTATTTCATCAGTTACCAACTACAATAGCTGATTAAAAAACTAGTCTAAGCTGTACATTATTAAGTTACGATAGAGTTTCAACATCCTTGATTCATTCTTTAATACAATCATTCTTTACCACCAACGTGTCATAGTGTAATCACATGCAATGCTCGCACCACTAATACAAACATCTTCGCTTTAAGTCACGTCATCAGCGGAATAGAATGTTTTTTTAAATTAGCAGAGTGGGCGGGGCTGGTGTGGCGAGTCTCCATGGTAACCAAGGCTAGTTCTTTCTCCCCCTGAAGGTACTGTACATTTTAAAGTGTTCAGGGGCTCGACGGAAGGTACTTACGAGACGGACTCTTTTATTATCTATGCCAGCGGGGAGGCGTAACCCTTGGTGGGGCCGTGCAGAAGGGTGAGGTGGAAGGGCATTTAAAGGAATGAAGTTAATACCTCATTGATAAGGACGAATAGTTTTCAAATACGTAATACTGTTTCAATTAATAGTTTTCATATTTTAGTATGCATAAAGTGTAAGAGCGGAATGATCAAATTTTTTTTTTTTTTGTGTGTGTGTGTGTGTGTGTGTGTGTGTGTGTGTGTGTGTGTGTGTGTGTGTGTGTGTGTGTGTGTGTGCTTGTGTGTGTGTGTGTGTGTGTGTGTGTGTGTGTGTGTGTGTGTGTGTGTGTGTGTTGGTAAATGGGGAGTATAGTAAATAGTAAATACCTGGACGGAATGAGAATGGAGAATGAAGGGCTGTTTTTAGCAAATACCTTTCAACACAGGTATACATGGATAAGAGGCATACAAGATGAACAAAAGGGATTGATAAACTACGTAGCTGTGGATAAAATAATGAAGGCAGATGTGATGGTTGAAAAAATAGTGAGTCAATGTTTAAGGAATCGAACCATTATGATGTACAAATGAAAATGAATGACAGGTGAAAGTTTAGGAAGAGAATGGAGGGTGAGAGAATGAGGCTTTGAATTCGAAGGTTCGAGGATGAAGGAACGAGAGGAATATGAGCAAAGAGTGACTCAAACACTGAATGCTGAAAGAAAGTGACTGGAAATGCAAATACTGAGGATGTTTTTGATATCTTCAGAAACATGTTATTGTTTGTAATAGAGGGAGTAGTGGGGATGGAAGTGAAGGAGTGGGAAAGAGGAAGAAAGGGAATGTATTGTGGACAGAAGAAGTTGAGAAAGTGGTGAAGGAAAAGAGATGTAAACAAGAAAACACTAGAACGGAATGCACCAGAGTAAACGAGAATTAAAGAAAGAGAGAATACATATATGGAATGTTGAAGGAGAGCGAAATAAGTGATAGAAGAGAGTAAAAATAGAGCAAATGAAGATTTCGGAACACGACTGAATGAGAAGTACGTATAAAGAGGATAAAAAACAATATTGAAGGGTAGTTACAGATGAGAGAGGAAGGGTAATAAATATGAGCAACAATAGGAATGAGGAGAAAGATGTGGAGGGAAGGATGCTGAGAGAGAAAGACTGCGAAAAGGAGAACCTGATCAATGTTTCATCCTTTACTAATACATAGGTTGCCAAAGCATTAGCCAGACATGACCCATTGATATACTCGGTAATATGAATACGCGTCAACGAGTCACCAAGTCAGTGCACTGTCACTACCCCGCCTCCCTCAAGCCACTCCCAGCAGGCGGGGCGGGGCAACGCAAGACACTCCCTCCATCCTATTTCATCATCGTCCTTGAACTTATACTCACCGCTCTCCCATATTAATTCAGGAGAGGGAATCGGATAATACACATTACCCCTCACCCCGCCCCCATCCTCACTCAATACGCACTATCATACTCATGCACACTCATACTAAGCTATTTATGTCATTCCCTCACGCACAACCTTCCATTCTTATTGACTACGTTTTCTTTTTTCAGGAATTCTTTCACACTTCCTAATGACGTTCGTATTTTCCAGGCACCTCACCTCACCACATAACCTCATTCAACACCTCACAACCACACCTCAACTCACTCACCACCTCACCTCATTCACAACTCACTCACCACCACACATCATCTCACTTTCATAACCACACCTCACTCACCTCACCAACCACACCTAAACTCACCACCACACCACACCTAAATTCACCATCACACTACCACATAACCACACCGATCACAATCTCACTCACCTGTTGTTACTCTTCCCCGTCCTCGTGCTATCCATCTACCAAGGTTTCATGAGTTCAATTCACTGCATATCCTTCCACTTGGTTAATTATTACGCAAGAGTAAAAGGGACGAAGGTAGTAGTGCATCGTCTGTTTGTTTACTTCTGCTTTGGTATTGGTCTTGATCTTGATCTTTGTTTACTGGTCTCTTCTCGATCTTGATGCAACAAGAGCCTTAAGAAGAAACTTAACCCTGGTGTAGTTGTAATAGCTTCTGTATAGGATATAAGAAACATAGAAAAAAAGCTAAAAAAAATTAATACTCAACATACATCAGTTAATTAATATCTCTAGCAAACCACATTTTCTCGAGGAACTCTAAAACGGTACTTCACTGATGATTAATATATCTTCTCAATGACTTCCTTTTTAAGTTGTTTCTTCTCTTTTCTTCCACATAGCTTACAAAAATCCTTTGTTTTCTATTTTCTTTGCTCAATAGACTGCAGAGTTCCCTTATAAAAGATCTCCTTGTAGTATTAATTCTACTACGTGATACAGATCACGCATTAGAATTCTGAACTACCTTCTAAATACACAGCATGTCAAAAGAGAAGTTCATGGGTTAATTGAACATATATCGATTTTAAACTGATACATTATCTTAAATTCATCTAGACTATATTTGATGTCTATTCTAAAGAACATCCTTCAAGAAGATAGTCAAGAGATATCTCCATTAATTCAAATGATTGTATACTCTAATAATCTCATTCTCCTTTCCCTGGCATACTCTAGCAATCTATTCTCCCATTTCACCGAGTCTTCCTTGTGCATTACTGCCACTTACTTTATTCACATTAACTTGCTCGCTCCTCTTGCAACTGCCATCTTCATCCCACTCATGTAAACTCTGTCATCTCACTTTCTGCTTGGTTTTTTGTTTAGAGGACTATGCCTCACAGTCGTCCACCGCTGCCCCACTGTGGTGCCTGACCACAGCAGTTCCTCCCCAGTAACCAGCTTAAGCATCACAGGCCGAGGCGGGGACTCGATATGCCAACCAAGCAAATGCAAGGCCAGTGCGCTACCACTGTACTAACGATGAGGCACATTATTTTTTTTTTTTACCAAACCTATCTTAAGGTGTTGTGTTTAAGCTTCATTATTCCACAATCCTTTCCTTCACCTTAACTGATCGTGACAGAAAAGTGAAAGATGGACAAATTAATTAGGGTAATCTTAAAAATAAGGGAATAAAAAATTTGGACTAATAATACTAAAAAATAATATCCATGCTGAAAGTAACAAAATTTAATGTACTTATAACATGAAAAAATATATGGCACAAAGTTGAAAAGTAAACATTGCTCTAGCACACACGAATCACCCCACATTACACTGTGCACACACACACACACACACACGTAGGTACAGATGCAGGCAACACGTGATGCAACACAGTACCACTAACTAGGTTGAATCACGTGCCCAGCCATGCACCATGACAACCATGTCCAAGATTTCCATGGTAACTATGGGAAGGAAAGTGTCATATAGGGATGCATCAGTATACTTCACCGATACATACTGTGTACTGTGAAGGAGAATAAAAGTAAAAGAATCTACTTCCATCAAAACTCTCGCACAGGAAAAACAAATAGATCACATTATCTTGCCTGGCTTAAAAATCAAATAATTCCTCCGAACTAGGCATCTATAGACCATATAGTTCTGCTAGGATTTATGATAGTGCTGCCCCTCACCAAGAAGTTGACGTGAACCAGGATCAAACATGCAACCTTCAGGCCACTACACCACAGAGTCACCCGGCCTACAACTGTCTTGCCGGGAGGAAACTAGAATTCAATATAATAGAGAAAAGTCCTTAATAACTTGACACTCAAAACATTTTCTTATTTGAATTTGTAAATGTCATATACATACATACATACATACATATATATATATATATATATATATATATATATATATATATATATATATATATATATATATATATATATATATATATATATATATATATATATATATATATATATATATATATATATATATATATATATATATATATATATACACACACACACACACACACACACACACACACACACACACACACACACATTATCTTTCTTCATGTTGGGAACACTATAATTTGAATGTGTGTAGCTTGAACTTTTTTTTCTAGTGTGGTTGGTCATACCAAAAGTATCCCTACACTTGAAGGTTGCACACTTAAGTGAAGTACTCGTGCAGCCTCACTCTTCCCTTCTCAATGGTTGAGTGAGTGTGAGCACTTTGCAACACAAGTCAGATGCCCGCCAGGGAATTGTAGTTTTCCAACTTAATTATATAATGTAGATATTTAGTTCTGTGTGGCAGTGCTAGTGTAACATCCACTGCCAGGCTGGAAGAATACTGCTGCTGCCGTACTCCCAGCCATCACGCAAGGTGATTAATAGGAATGGAGTGGAATGGAGTAACAGGGTTGGGGAGCCCTTCCTCTGTACCATTCCTTACTAATACAATGTAATATATGATAATACTAATACTGTATAAAACATGACTGTGTACACACCTTGTCTTGGCTACCCCATCTAAGGGATATAAGCTGGGTATATAGGTAGATTATGTGTAAAATAGAATTATGTTTATGAGATTAAAGATAGTGGAGTATTAGGATGTGTTGCAGACTGACACAACACTGATACTGAAGGAGACTGTGTGTGATATATTCTACCACTCTGTCCTGTCACTTTGTAATAATGTTTGGTTTTATCTTGCCTGCTTATCACCTTTTTGTGGAATGGCATCGATAATCTATAGTTTCTTACAGCAAGGGTGAATGCATACACTTTGTTATCCTGTTGTGCACTGAGGTCACACTTGATGACTCAAGTGTTGCACCAATGACCTGCTCGGTGGTCAAAGGATGCAACACAACACCAAACAAACACAAACTGTCTAGGACTTGCTACCCATTTGAACCCAGGTCCTCTTGTTTGTTATGCAAGTGTGCAAACCACAACACCTCAGGCCTTCTACTTATAGTTATAGCAAAATAAACACTAACACATCATATTTGTACTAAACTGATAAACATAATTATTCCACAATACTACTAAGTGAGCTTCAGGCTTTTGAACCAATGGAACAAGACATTCCCAAGTGTCGTATAACATGAAGCTCTATAAAGGCAACACAATACATCACCCATCAACACTATGCAGGCTGTCGTCACACTAATTAATGTTGCATCATTCACTAAGGATTCACTCAATATAAATCAAATGGAAAAAAACATTTTTTTTTTTTTTTGTTCCAAATATGAGACTTTGAATAACTTTGAGCAGTGCAGTAAATCACTTGGCAGCTATTTTATCATCATTATACTGTAAGGCAAATACAGCACAGGTGAGGCTGTACTTTCACCTCCACCTTCATCCAACACCTTGGCACACCTCACCGCACGCCCTCACTCACACTTCTCACTGTCTATAAGTACAGGCGACTGATGTCAACCTTCCAGGCGTTAGGAGCAACACCCAGTACACCGTGGCAAAGTGGACTGCCATGTTTACCAGTGTACAAGTAAGGAACAGAATGTAAATGATCTGCAGAGGACACTTAATGTTCACAGAAATAGTTGAATGCCCAGATTTGGTAGTCATGCAAAACAGTTTGTAGAATAAGAATTGTCATAAGTATACTATGTATATAATATATTTAACTTTAAACATTTGCTTAACACAATCATTTTCAACTTATTCTAAAACTGGAAAATCTTTCTTCCACAACTGGAATACCCATAAGTGTGTGTGGTGCTCAATACATTATGTGAAGGAATAGTGATTCAACTCATCACTCTATTGTGTATCAGTTCCTCAACTTGCACCACACTTGCACCACACAAAAGTCAAACACAAAACATTGTGGCCAAGCGTCACACTGCCTTGTGACGCTTACACAGGACCTCAGAGAGTGTAGCTTGCCTCTTAGTGCTCCTTGTCTTGCTGGATCCCGGTTGGTGCTGGGAGGAACCTGTAGGTTTCTTCCTACGTCTGAGGCTGTACTCATCTTCTGAACCCTTGGTGCGTGACACCTGGTGAACGGTACAGTGTCAAAAATTGCTTGAACTCTCCTTCAAGAAACAACGCTAACAAGAAATAGGACAAACAAGCCTCTTGCCTCTGTATGAAAATTACAACCTAGCAGCTGAAAACAAAGAATAAAAATGGTGTGGAATAATGTAATGGGGAAGGAATAACTCCACTAATTACTAACAAGCTTACATTTATGACATAGAAGGTTGAAGGGACACCTGGAGCAGAACACATCACTTTACCTTCTTTGCCATGGTGTCGAGTTCCTCCTGCAAGGCTTCAGCCAGTTGCCGGTCACGTAACTCCTGCTGCAGCTGGGCCTCTGCACGCTGCTGCTCATACAACAGGGCAGCCAAGGACTCCTGCAGGACACACACACACTACACTTAAAACACTCCATATCAACTGTTGTCACACATGTGTATACCTACTCACACAAACACACACACACACACACACTCCATACAACCAGAAACAAAAAACATGCGAGTCCTTACCTTATCCTTTTCCCATTTAAGCAGTAAGGAGACATCTACTTGTGTGTCTGTAATACTGCAATCATTACCTCCATCCTTCATCTCTTCTTTCTCCTCCTCCTCCTCCACCTCTGCACTACTTCCCTCTCTCGACACCTCAGACGTCCCCGAACCTTTCTGTTGCCTGGATTCACTGACAGCAATACAATAACTGTCTATATCTGGGCTCAACTGGAGTTCCCTTTGAGCCGAGGAATGACCCGACCTTCTTCCCCTGGTCCCTTCCCCTGGCCGCATGGGGCTGCCACGCCACCGCCCCTGCATGTTCTCCTTCCCTGGTGCAGAAGGGAGGTGGCGGCCTGAAGATGGTTCCTCATTCTCTGGAAAAGAAAGAATGTGAAGAGTGCCTGGATCAGTAGTAGTAGTAGTAGTAGTAGTAGTAGTAGTAGTAGTAGTAGTAGTAGTAGTAGTAGTAGTAGTAGCAGTAGTAATAGTAGTAATGAGAGAATCAGTGTGATGGAGTTAAGAATCAATAACACCAAGGAGATAATACAGGGCTTACGGGCATCATTTACACACACATGATTATAGTTTTCCCAAAGTAGTTAACACACCCGGCAAGTTGAACAGAAATCACCCATGAGCCTGAGACCACTGAGCTCACCTGAGTCTGAGCCAACACTTGGGAGGCGCTTGATGGCTGGCTCCCTCAGCTCCCTTGGCTCAGGAGGGGATGGGGGAGCCTGGGATGATATGGTGTTGGTATCTGGGAGGGGAGAAGGAGGGAGAATATACAGGTTTTCTACATGTGAATATACTTTTCTGTAACACTTAAACTATATGAAAAGATTAAATAATGTGAGTTGTTGATTTCATTGTTTTGTTCACTATAAAGGCCAGGCAAATTCATTACATCCAGACAACACAAGTACTAAGGTCAGTTTTAAGGCCGCATTTAAGGCTCTGTTAAGGCCGCTTCCATGCAGTGTTAAGTCCTCTTGTATCCACTCACCTGAGGAGCTGAGGACAAGGCCTGGAGACTGGTGCATTGCCCTCACCACACCTTTCTGACCTGAGCAGAATGGATCACAACTTGTAACTCAACACCACTTCAGATAAACACTCGATGACTGACGATTTACTCCACACAAATGATGGAAGCTATTACATGCATGCATCCCCCACCTGTAACCTTGTAATGTAATCCTTAGTACATATAAAAGACACATAAGTTTTCTTCCTGGTAACAGTGAATGATTATTATTAACATTGTTATTATTATTATCTTCTTTTTATTGTGGTGTGATATTGGTGTGGTTAGCAGGAGTCCAGTTCAGTGTATAATGAATTAGATGCATAACTATACAAAACACATCAAACTGCCCATTAGATTAAACATGGACAAGGATAAGACTAACAAAACTACACTTGGATCCTGGTAAAATCTATCGTTTCTTATGACTGACTCTAACTTGTCAGTGTTTCAAAACTAGCATCACAGTTTCTCCCACAAATCAGTATTGTGTGATATATTATGATGATGATGATGATGATGATGATGATGATGATGATGATGATGATGATGATGATGATGATGATGATGATGAAGATGAAGATGAAGATGATGAGTGTTATGTTGCATTGTGTTGAATTCCTTTTACCAAACACCACTTACTCAGGAACATGTCCATGGGTCCCTTAGGCGAGGATGAAGCTCCTCTCTCACCCTTGGTCCGGGACACCATCTGTGGCGACCGGCTCTCAACAACCTGTCAAGGAGAGGCAAGGGGGCACTCAGGTGGTAGCATACAACTTGATCAACATACACACACACACACACACACACATATACCCACACACTTACTTCAGGTAGGTGTCGTATAAAGTGTTCGTCCTGTGCACATTGTTCCTGTAGTTCCTTCTGGCGTAAGTTTACCTGCGCCTTGTCCCTCTCCTGCCGGCAAGGGAAGGGAACGTGCAGGCAGGGGATGGGGGGGGGGAGTACATGCAAGTGTGTGTGTGTGGTCAGGCTTAATTTTTGTACGTGCATAAGAAATATCATAAATAAATAAATAAATGAAATAAGTAAAACACTATATTTGCAGCCATTTCCCAGTTCAGGCAAAGAAAAAAACTAAGTCTATTTTTTCTTTGGCGGCACAAGAACAGATAATAATAATGACACAGCCTACTCAAAAAATAAATACATAAAACAGAAATGAATAAATAATAAATAAATAAATACATACAAACTATAGAGAGAATACCTTTACCTTTTTAATATACCTTGATCTGTTTACTCCTGAGGGTGTGGCATAGATCTCTCTCTCTCTCTCTCTCTCTCTCACCTCAAGCTGTAGTGCCAACAGGAAGTCCTCTTGTGCTGTGTGTTGTTTCTGTTGCTCAAGTTCCTGCTGCCGTTTCTTCTCTTCCTCCTGTTGGATAAAGTCATTCTAGTGTATGATCCACCACCCACACACACACACGCACATATACACCATCTACATCAGCCTTCATTCACCATAACACCTGCACGCAGCTTGTCTACACACCATCACCACACCACACACACACACACCACCCTCCTCTCCCATCCACACAGCATTACCACACTAATGTAAGTACACCATCTATCCACACCAGTATACTCATCACATGAGTGCATCTAAACCCACACACACCATCCACATTGCATCTGGTTCTATGTAAGTACAACACCATCACAGTATCCACACTAGAAGATCAAATACTATCCACATCCACACTAATACCTGTTTGCTAAGATACATCCATCCACCTTCCCTTCGTACCTGCAGCTGTTGGATGAGTTTTATGGATGCAATCTCCTCCTTGTTCTTCCTCTGGGTGGCTTCCTGAGTCTCCTGTGCCAGAAAGGACTCGTACTCTTGCCGCACCTCCCCCGGCTCACTGACCCTCTGCTGCACATCCTGACTGATGCCTGGTGTGGTGAGGATGGGGAGGGGAGGGATGATGCTAATACAAAGCTTTTTTTTATATAACATTAAAAAGGTACTGGCTAAGGGACAACAAAAATACGTTAAAAGAATCCCACTTGTCGCCCAACCCTGTAAAGAGGACAGTAGAAGTAGAAGCAAGGGTTGGAGGTCCATTTTAACATTAGAGGTGTCTGGTAACACACTCACATGTAACTATAGTAAATAAGGTTCTTGTAAGTAATGACTCTTTTATACTTTCTTTGTTTTCCTGTTTCTAGTAATTCGAATCCTTTTCAGTGTGTATCAAGAAACCTTCAGAAGTGTATAAGTCATATATTTTTTTAGATCTCCTTTTTTTTGGAGGAAGTAAAGTAATGAAATGTACAAAGCATAATTGGTTCAAAATAAAAAATAGATCTGATATGAGAGGAAATGATGAATAATTTATAATAATTTTTGGCATTCACAATATGAACCATACACTCCCAAAGAGGCCTAAGATCCTATGTAATTATGTTATCATGAATATTACCTACACACACGCAGAACAGATAACAACACAACACAACACCCCCCATGCTGCCCCACACCTCCTCATCACATTGCCGGCCGCCTCACCTGACCCATCATCCCGGCCGGCTAGTCGTGCTTCAAGCTGGGCCGGGAAGCGCTTGTGGATGGCCTTCTGCAGCTTAACATCCACCAGTGTGTTGGTCTTGGTGTTCTTCCTCACCCACACACTTATCCTGTCATGTAATGGATGGTCTGTGTTATTGCCATGCCCTTGTCTCTTCTATACCAATGTTGTACTGCTTTGATAACTTTCTCTCTCCACATCCCTCAAAGCTACAGTTAACACCACAACACAACATCACCACCACACTGTCTTTTGTGATGCTGCTGTCTAATAAGTACAGTACATCTTCACAACATTAAGTTACAGCTTATAACTACTGAGGACACAACTAACAACAGTAGTTATTATGGTTTATAAATTAATTCCATACACACACACACACACACTTGGAATGGACTGAGAGAAGAGGTGATAATGGCAAAGAATGTAAACCAAAGGAAAGCCTGGACTAATATAGATACGGAGACAAGACCACACGAGTGCAGCTCAGGCCCTGTGTACTACAAGATAAACATACACACACACACACATCCACACCCACACCCACCCACCTGGTGCGACACAAGGGACAGGCGAGGGAGGTGAGAGACACATGTTCCTTGAAGCAGTCTAGGCAGAGTGAGTGTTTACATGGTAGGGTGACGGGCTCCACCAACACTGACAGACAGATGGGACAGGTGACGTCCTGCAGGGAAGGGGCCTCATCCATTATCTTAGTCCTTGCCATGGGTCACGGTGCTGCCCAAGGATGGCGGGACAACATTCAGCTTCACCCCAACCTGCGGAGGCGGAGGAGTATGGTTACTGAAGATCATGTATCATCATTATAATGGTGTTTAAAGGTATTATGTTTTTACAAAGGGTCAAGGAACTCCATCCAACCTGGCTTCTTGTTGGACATCACTAGTTATGTCTGTCCTCTTTAAGCTGGGACTGGTTGTAACTTTCTTCTGTTACGAACTTTGTGAAAAATGCATCTGATATAAGCAATAATTTGGACCCATGATCTTGGAAAACAATATAGGATTTGTACTCTGGTGAGACAACACCTTGAGTATGTAATGCAAATATGACCACATTCATACAGAACGGATATTTATAAACTGCAAAACGTTCAGAGTAGAATGACAAAATTTGCATCGGAGTTAAAAGGTTTAGGACATACCAAAGTATGTGAACAAGCGATGAACCTCACTAAAAAAGAAGAAGGTAAGTTTGACTTGCTACTGAAGTGTGGTGTGTACTCACACTGATGCCCGGTGGAGACTTATGCAAAGCTTTTGAACACTAACTAATGACAAGATGGTATCTAGACATCAGTCAATAATGTTTTGTTATTTCACATCCTCCTCCTCCTTCCTGACTTGAATTTCAATTGCTACAGTGGTCTGTGCACAACGTGTGCACTCAACCCTTGGCAGACAGTGAAACATTTTTAAGATGAAAATGCCTTGATAGACTTTCTTGGAGCACCTAGTGCTCTGCCTACTGAAGCAGCATGCCCTAAGTGTAAAAAACCTTGTTTATAAGGAAGGCACAGCTTACAGGCACGGCAGCCATATCCTCATAGTGCTCGTTTATAGATACAGCACGTGAGTGCTCGTTTATAGATACAGCACGTGCCTAACTTTTGAGTAATAAAATATAAGCTTATATAACTGAACCTAACCGAACCAAACCGTATCTAACATAATCTAACCTGATCTAACCATAACCTAACGTAAGCCGTATCCTCATAGTGCTCGGTTATTAATACGGCACGTGCCTAACTTTTGGATAAAAAGATTATATAATCAAACCAAACCGTGCCTAACCAAACCTAACATAACTTGAAAGATGCTTTACCAGGTAAATAATAAGGCATAGACCGTAGGAATAGTGGATGACAACGCACTACGACTGCCGTATCACTAAGCACTTTGTATAAGGAAAGTAGGCCTCAGTCGTGCTATACTTAGTGTGTTACGTTTCAGAAAAAAAATTAGTCAAGAGTTCTTTCACTGTGAGTGACTATAATGTAATACGACTTTCCTTAAGTCACCACAACAAACTGACTTAAAAACCTCTCTGAAAATTAACCGGAGAAGTTAAGTTAAGAAAAGTTAATTTAATTTTCTAAAATTTATAAATTGACAGTATGGAAAAGGTTACAAAGATTTCAAAGGTTAGGTTAGGTTAGGAAAAGGAGGCAAAATAAACAAGTTTCCCACAGGTCCCCAAGTTTGTGTGGGGGAACACATATGCTATACCATAAAAATTAATCATGAAATCAGTTATATCACATCGTAAAACATCAGAAAATATATAGTCACACTGTCAATGCTTCAGTTAATTCACGTAAGTTAATTATTTCACATCTTCACAATAATGCCCAACAGAATTGAGTTTTATATTTTTACGTTCGTTACCTGATAAATTCTGGGAAGATTATATTAGTTACACCTAAACAAAACAACATGATACCCTATTTCAAGTATTAGCTGCATATTCCACTAATATCAACACAGAATAAGTAAAAAAAAAACAACAATATTAACAAAAAACAACTACAACAATCTCTACATTAAACTGAAGGCCGCCCAAAATCTCCCTAATCACCATTATCTCCCTATTACACCACCACCTAGCGCCATTACCGCCTTAAATATAATTGTCTAGTCCTTAATAATGAATGTGAGTCGAGGAAGAGTGTTATGGGCTTACAGGGAATAGTTTTGGCGGGAGTCCAGACGTCACTCTCCTTCCTTCCTGGTAGTGTTCGTGTCTGGTCTTGTTGACATGTTGTGAGGTGAGGGTGAATATAAACTTGTAAATCTTTATTATGGCACTAATTCATTATCATTATGTCATAGGAAGCTTAATATAATCCTTAATATGTGATGTGAAGCTATTTATATCTTTAAGTTAGTGCTTGATTATGTATACTGGCAGCAGGTGTGTGTGTGTGTGTGTGTGTGTGTGTGTGTAAATTTTTATTATTGCACTGCTTCATTTTACATCATGGGAAATTTCATCTGATCATTGATGTGCGATACAAAACCATTTGATATGTTGTTAAAGAATATTCTGAAGAAAACTCTCTCTCTCTCTCTCTCTCTCTCTCTCTCTCTCTCTCTCTCTCTCTCTCTCTCTCTCTCTCTCTCTCTCTCTCTCTCTCTCTCTCTCTCTCTCTCTCTCTCTCTCTCTCTCTCTCTCTCTCTTGGATATATTTTCAGTTTTCATCCACATTTACCAATTACATGGAAAAAGAGAAGCAAGTTTATGATTCTAAGCAATCCTCAAACATACAATAACACTCAAAAACATTAAATAAACACATCATCAGACAAAGGAAGAATGAATAATTAGACTCATTAGAGGATGAACATTTTCGATTATTTTTAAAGAGGTAAGTGGGAAAGGGGAAAGAGCAGGCATTAAATTTTCTCCCCATTTCAATAATTAATAAACTCACGAGGTGCTTATAATGTTCACTGAGTCAAGAATGTAAGTAATTTCTATAAGTATCAATATATAGTGGTGCGTGTTTGCAGTTACCTAAGTATCGCGTCGTGCAATACATCTCACATAAGTTGAAAGACATAACAGCAAAACACTCACTTTCTAGTCACGCACGCCTCTACCTGCATGTAATTCTCTCCTCACGATCTTCTCCAACTCAGCTGTCAATTCTTCGTCCTTTAGTTTGTAGGGGGAGGCGGTGGTACAGTGGTCTAGCGCTCTGGTATGCGAGCCTGGGGTCCCAGATTCAAATCCCCGTTATACGCTGACCACTTTTCCAAATTGCTGCCATACTGTCTTCAGACGGGACTACCAACGTTTATATGCGTTTGAGGCTGTAGCAGTGGTTAGCCTCGCACGTTCTCAACATATTCACGAGAACCTAAACATTTGAGGCGTCACTATAAATATCTGAAAACCTACGCCAAATAACAGGCGAGGCAAGTCCATCTGTGCTTCAATAAGTCTACTGGCGCCAACAGTTAATATTAAAAAAAATCTATTTCAGTGCCTTTCATCCTTAACATCCCCCCCCCCCCCACACACACACAAACACGCTATTGTTTGTGTTGTTTTTCCTGCGTATGTTGTTACTTGTTCGTAATACATAGTTGTCGCTTCAAATCACATACTACAACTATATTTTGGGCGCGTGAATTCTTCTACGTAAAATGCTATAATGTTCATAAATTTCGTGCTTTAAGAGTCATTACGAGTAGTATTCTTACTGTATCCGTTCCCCGCGTCTTTGTCTGTATGTTACAAAATGTGACTCACAATGATGGTCTACTTTTTGTAACAACTTCCCACATTGATGTCGGTGTGTGTGTCTGTGTGTATGTGTGTGTGTGTCTATGTGTGTATGTGTGTGTGTGTGTGTGTGTGTGTGTGTGTGTGTGTGTATGTGTGTGTGTGTGTGTGCGTGTGTGTGTGTGTGTGTGTGTGTGCGTGTGTGTGTGTGTGTGTGTGTGTGTGTGTGTGTGTGTGTGTGTGTGTGTGTGTGCGCGCGTGCGTGCGTGCGTGTGTGTGTGTGTGTGTGTGTGTGTGTGTGTGTGTGTGTGTGTGTGTGTGTGTGTGTGTGTGTGTGTGTGTGTGTGTCATCAAGTGGTTAGTGCTCAAAATGACGTGTACTGTTGAAACTTTACTACTTTCACCGCGTCCTTACTCATAGCTTTAAGTTGTTCACAATATCTGTGTTTTTTCTTATCAAAGATGAACTATCCCACGCGTGTCTGTGCTTACACGGAAATTCATCGTTCAAAATAACATGTATCTTGCCTGCCACCATCACCACCGCCGCCACCACCGGGTTCCGGACAAAAGTTCGTATAGAAAAAGTTCGTATGGCAATAATTCGTAAGATAAAGTTCGTTTGCCTAAAGTACGTCAGGATAAAGTACGTAGGGTATAAAATTCGTCATGTCAAAAGTTCGTAATGGAAAAAAATCGTAATGGAAAATAAATCGTAAGGTTAAATGTTCGTCGTGCCAATGTACGTTAGAAAAATGTTCGTACGCGTTAGGATCGGTTAGGTCGTTATGAATATTTTACATAGGTACATACGTACCATACGAACATCTGCATACAAACTTTAGCATACGAACTTTTTGGTACGTACTTTTTTCAAACGAACTTTATCCCTTACGAACATTTACTTACGAACAATTGCGTACGAACTTCATGCATACGAACTATTTCCATACGTACTTTGGTCCTAGAATCGCCACCACCACCACCACCATCTGCCTGAAGCTATACATTACATACTTCGTTCATTCGTCCTCTACTCTCAACCTACATACAACGTTTTTCTTACCAACACTCAAGCGTGCATGCATCACTTTCCTATTTTCCTCCTCTACGCGTGACTATACCAATACACTTCTCAATGACTCCTCGGCAGGCTGCTCTTCACTCTACACTCTCGCCTTTCACTCTTTGCACTCAGCTGCCATACCCGCTTTTCACATCCTCAAGATACCGTCACTGTTTTCATGTATAAGCAAGTCTCTCTAGCTACTATGAGTCTGCGATTGTTTTGTTCGGTCTTAAGGCTCTTTTTCTGTTTTTTTCTGCACGTAATGATAGTATTAGAGTCAGCGTCACTTGTTCACCATATATTCGCACCCACCCAGGCGTGTAGTGTGTGTTGGGTGCGGCGCCGCGGCTGTATAGCGATGGTCAGACAGCTTGCATGGATACACTGGGGCTGGACTGCTGATACCTTGTCAGAGACGAAGATTTATTGAAAACATACGAAGTCCCGCTGATGCCACTATCTTCCTTGTGTCATAAGGCGGTGATAGATTTTACGCTGGAGGGTTGGGGGCGCGGGGGGCGCCGTAGGTAATGTCACATGATACTGTTTGGGGGTTTAAGTGACCAACTTAGTAACTTTCTCTTTCTTTCGTACGAGCATTATGGAGTATATCATCCACAGCAATGGTAACCGTACACACAAGCCATCCACACTCACACTCACGGCTTCCTCATTGCAAACCAACACGAGTGAGGAGCATTACTCTGTCTTCTATTAGGGCGGCACACAGCCATGGGCAGGGCAGCCTGGGGCATGTGTGGCACAACTTGCCTTATTGTGCTACCACCCAGATGTTGTTGGGTGTTCAGGCAATGAATCTTGTTATCATATTGCATCAAAACATCATATATACCTTCGTCTCGGCCATGCAGTGTGGTACTCAACGCAGCCATCCTCCCTTCCTCGCCCAGTGACACACAGGTACAGCACACACACACACACACACACACACACACACACACACACACACACACACACACACACACATACACACACACACACACACACACACACACACACACACGTCCTGCAGATACTGTGATGCACACACTCATCTGATGGAGTGGAGGCCTTCACCACCTAAACAAACCACTGCATTGCTGAGGTAGAATTACGTAAAGTTACATAGAAACTCACGCCACTTGGTCTCCAGGAATACAAACTATATAAGTGGTCTGTCCTTAACCTAGAGTAAACGTTATCAAAAACAAACATAACTACAAGTGAGTAATCTGCGTGCTGTACAAACTCAAATAATACATCAAGTTTGTGTATTGAGTGTATTGATGGCGTCCTTTTTTTTTTGTCTTGATCCCATGGCACCGGTAGGCTTGATGGGCTCAATGGTCGGCCTCCGCCCGTTAGTAGCGCAGCTTAGATTCTTCAAGTGACGCCTCGTTTCTTGTAGAAAGGCTCATGCTGCATATGGGTGATCTTCGGCCACTTTAGAGATTTTTCAAAGAAAAGTGACCCGCCTGTACCGGGACTCCAATTCGGGACTCTGAGCTCCTCTGCCGCACGCTAACCACAAGGCCACCGCCTAAAGCCTTTCCTACACTCAGGTCCAAAGATATGTTCACTTCCATTCATTATTAGTACAGAGGATAGGCGACCGTGACACAAACATTTGGTAAGTGGGGAAAGGGGGGAGGGGGACTCCCTTCTCGTTACCGTTACATACTAGGCTGGATCACTAGGTGAGCTTCCTGACACGTCACGGAGGGAAACAATTTGCCTGTAAACTATTTACCCCCTGGAAATTTTTTTCTTGGTGTGACTGAAGTGGTTCAGCATGGTAGTATAGGTATGTACGTGTACCAAACTCTGGGTGTGCATTACGCGTGGTGTTACCCCTGTATAAACACTCCTTTTCATACTCTTATATCCCGATGGCGAGGTGTCCGTGGCAGCCCACAGCACGCTATCTCAAGCCTGTGTGTGTGTGTGTGTGTGTGTGTGTGTGTGTGTGTGTGTGTGTGTGTGTGTGTGTGTGTGTGTGTGTGTGTGTGTGTGTGTTCACGGTGGTTCATATGATCACGCCGTTGTTCCGTGTCGTGAGTGAGCAGGTGAAAGCCTCCCTACGGTGGGCGGGGCCGTGTGAACGCACCCTTGACGATTCACCGATGATGGGAAGAATTGGTTACAAATAATCGGTGTTTAGGAGCGGCGGCCGTGCGGCAGGGCACGTGTGCATGGGCTCGGGTGGAGAGGGGGGTGGGAACGGGTTCACGGCAATGCAAATTAAAGGAAGAGGCGGCCACT
>JAXIVD010000616.1:40000-42500 GCA_036785275.1 Cancer borealis | reverse complement strand
TCCACTCTGAGATGGTGACAGAGACAAGGAAAGAAAAGAAGAAAATATAAAAAAAGAAAGGGAAAAAATGAGAGGAAGAAAGGAAGGAGGGAATGCAATAATGAATACAGGATGAATAGAAGGTTAAAATATGGACGTGGCGGTGACTTAAATCCTCGTTTTGCCCCAGTTCAAACAGCAGTCACTACCTTTACAGAGCATCGCATTTATGGTTTTATAAGATCACATCACCGCTTCTCAGGTGCTTCTACCGAGACAACATTACATAAATACACAACATAACACAACCTGCCTTCCCCGAGCCATCACGAGTATAGTTAGGCAATGCAGAAAATTAAATGTACGTATCTAATTGTTGCACGAGAGAAGAACACAACATAAAAATAGTACTAGTAGAAGAATAGTAATAATAGTATAGCACTACATCATAAGAGAAAGCATATATGTTATTTACCTGATATCGCCACGGGGGAGCTAGGCTGACAGGAGCTTAGTGGCCTCTGCGTGTTGCTGTCTTGCTTGGAATGTACTGTACGTCTTGCTTATCCATGCCTGAAAACAAAGACAAACGAAATATATGAGTTAGCGAGTGAGTGTAAGAGATAGATCATATACTTTTAAAAGCTGCACAAAATGGATCCTGATGTAATTGTTTTAACATTGATTAACATTGTTTCGAAGCAGACTTAAGAAGCTTCGATTATTGTATCATAAGTAATATTTTTTTTTTTTCCATTGTAGTTGTTTAAGGTTGTTCATTCTTGGGAACATTTTACTTGTACACTCTTCCTTGTCCTTGCCGTGTGCTGAACCCTGTGGAAACATTTATACACACAGGCGATAAGGAGATTAAAGTGTAGTTGAAGTTCACTAATATAAGTGGACTACACTTTCAGAATCTTATCGAGAATGTTTTGCAGCTTCTTGGGAATAGGAAAAAAAAAAGTTTCTTGCTGTGTTTTGACCTTTCTATTAAGTATCTTTTTTCTTCAGTATTCACGATAAATGTTTGAGGAAAATAGTTTGGGTACAGCGGCAGGCAGCTGCAGAGGACTTCAAAAAATGTAAACAAAAAAAGATAGCAAAACAATAATGGTTTGCCTCGTGGGATAATAATGACCAAGAATAGAGATTTGGTTACATTTTGCCGTCACTAGCACATAATTCACTCTCTCTCTCTCTCTCTCTCCACAGTTGGGGGCGGGTCTGCAGGCAGTGCCCTCGCCGCCCGCCTCTCTGAAGTGGCTGGGTGGCAAGTACTGTTGCTTGAGGCCGGGGACTTGCCGCCTCCGGAGAGCTACGTGCCGGGCTTCCACCAACTGCTGCTGCACGGCGACGCTGACTGGAGGTACTTCACCGAGCCTGAGAAGGACGTGTTCAAGGGCTTCACCGACCAGGTGTGTTGGGGGAGGGGAGGGGAGGGGAGGGTGGTGCATGGCCATGAAAAGAATGAGTAAAGAGACAATAGAAGGGAAGATGGGTGACAATAAAGGCTGGTGTGAGCGCAGGTGGAAGGTGTACCGTTAGGTACAGTACGTGGTGGGAAGGCAGTGGTGGTGCAGAACCAGCGACAGTACTGGTGGCTGCAGGGCGCGTGTCTTCTTCCCTCATTCAACCGGTTCAGACGCGATCATCTCCCGTACGCATTCATTGCCTCACCCAGTTTGTGAGTCACTGGATCACACTTCCATGTGGACGGAATGTGGCTGGCTTACTGTTTGGTCCACTTTAGTACTTATATGCCGCTCATTGAAGCACTTGGTGATGAGTGAGTGGGCGAGTGGGTGGGGGCATGCATGAATGAGTGGTGAGTGAGAAGATGAGTGAAAGTGAGCTTGTATGAGAGTAAATGTAACATTGTATAAGTAGATGAGGGGATGAACAGAAAAAAATGAGAATGTGAGTGAGTGAGTGAATGAGTAAGTGAGTGAATGAATGAATGAGTGAGTGAGTGAGTGAATGAATGAATGAGTGAGTGAGTGAGTGAGTGAATGAGTGAAGTGTGCCAACCCTCACGTCCATGCCTCCGCAGAGGATCCCGTACCCGCGCGGCCGTGTGTTGGGCGGGTGCTCGATCATCAACTCTCTCTTCTACGTGCGAGGCAACAGGAGGGACTTCGATAACTGGGAGGCGATGGGCAACCCGGGATGGAGCTACGATAACGTGCTGCATTACTTCAGGAAGATGGAGGACTTCAGGGACAGGAAGGACCCGTATACAGGTAAGACTTCTCCACCTTCGCAAGTCTGTATACCAAAGACACACTCCCCGATGCTTCTATCCACGTGGAGAGACAGCTCGTAAAGATTCCAGACTCGTTTTCAAAGGGTTGTATTAATTTCTTTCTCTCGTTCTTCCCTCACTTCCTTTCTCCCGCCTCCCCATCCGCTTTTCCTTTTTTTTTTCTTTCTTACTTCGTGTCGCTTTGAAATTGATAAAAGGCCAAAGTGTAAGACGTAGCCTCCGGTAATATCGAATGAATGGTGTAAAAACAAAAAC
>JAXIVD010000616.1:25000-35000 GCA_036785275.1 Cancer borealis | reverse complement strand
AACCAAACACATTCTGCTATGTACTTAAAAACAACAACAATTCCGCCTTCAAATCAAACGAACACTGGCTTAATTAAATGTGTGTGAACGTGATCTGAGTACACGTCGCCCCTTTACAGGTATACTTTCCACGCCCATCTCCATCGAGGGTCACGCCTGGCCCAGATCTGCCGTGGGGGACCCGCTGTGGCCTGAGGTTCAGCTTGGCTTCACACCCTTCACCCTGGGCAATGACTACGGCATCCTCAGCTCACGTGTTCTTGGCATTGAGCGAAACGTAAGTGTCTCGACCACTGGGCCTTAGCTTCCGGCCTACTTCCCTCCCCTTCACTATATCGTTAGTACAAACATTGTCATCATGCATACCTTGGTTATTGTGTCATACTCTCCTTTCTTTCTGTATTTTCATTCTACTACCATCACTAGTTCTTTTCTTAGCTTCCAAACCAGCTTCAATTTTTTCGCACCGCTCTCTTGGTCTTCCCTTTCTCAATTTCCTCTCCCTGGCATCTCCATTTTCTACAATACAGCCTGTCCCTCCACCCTCACTCCTCACTATCTTCCTCTCGTCACCAACAGTCTTCATTTGAAGTTACACCACTCTCACATCATTCACCAATGAAAGCAAATAGCTGCCCATGCACACTGAGGCACACACACACACACACACACACACACACACACAAATGCACACTCGCTACTCTGGCACTCTTCCTCAGTTTCATTTAAAGAGAAGTATATTGAAAATCAATTCATACCATTGAACTCATCAGACAACACACAGTATTCCACAGCAAACCACTAAGTAACACTACTTAGTATTAACACATACCATTACTCACCAACTCAGCCACCAGACACCAGCCAACGGTATAGACAGGCGCCGCTGCACTCCTCACCCATAACACGCCGGACCAACGAGTGTCTTCCGAGCACCACACCTCATGCCACAGCAGCTATGGAGAGTGTGGTGGTCCTCCCTATACTATCCCCCCATACAATTAACAGTAGTACATTACATTATATAAGCAGTAACATCCCGAATAACAAAGTAACATATATATAATAATACAATACAACAGAACATGTAACACACAGCATATCCGACTTATAACAAGCGAACCAACAACCCGAATGACCCTCAACTACGCTTCATTCACCCTTCAAAAAACCTTAACCCAACACACTAGATACGAACCACCAATCAGAGGAAACAGTGCTAACTAACACTCTCCACGTCACTTCCATTCAACACCCTCCTAACACTTTCCTTCTCCCGCGCCACAGTTCTACCGTCAGTACTTCCGTAGACTTGGCGGGCTGGAGGGCTTCTCATTAGGCCCCATCCTTTCCCGCCCAAAAAGCCGCGGCAATGTTACCCTGGTCACCTCCAACCCATTTCACGCACCAAGCATCGTTACCAACTACTTTTCACACCCCGACGACATGGCGGCCTTCATCAGAGGTATGTGTGTGTGTGTGTGTGTGTGTGTGTGTGTGTGTGTGTGTGTGTGTGTGTGTGTGTGTGTGTGTGTGTGTGTGTGTGTGTGCGTGTGTGTGTGTGTGTGTAATTCACCATGGTCTGGAGGATCACGCGCAGGACTCGTGATCGTGAGCCATTACCCTTCCCGAAAGAGACGGATCTATGCGTAAGGCTGAGACCTCTCACATCACACACCTCCATCCCCTTGCTCAAGGGGAACAGTAAATGCTTCCTGTCAATGAAAAATCCTTAACAACCTGAACACAGTTCGAACCCACTCCTTGTTGGGTGGCAGGCAGAATCGTTAACCACAGGATCAGTGTGTGTGTGTGTGTGTGTGTGTGTGTGTGTGTGTGTGTGTGTGTGTGTGTGTGTGTGTGTGTGTGTGTGTGTGTGTGTGTGTGTGTGTGTGTGTGTGTGTGTGTGTGTAAATCTACGCATTACAATACTGTACTATGAAACACAAGAGTGAAGTAAAACGCTCCATAACATCACACCTTCCTTCCCCCATGCAGGTATGAAATTCGCCTTAGAAATAGCCTCCACCCCAGCCCTGCGAGTAGACTTTGGAGCTCGCTTCTATGATAAAGTGTTGCCAGGCTGTGAGGAGTACTTGCCTCTCTCAGACGCCTACCTGGAGTGTTACGCGAGGACCCTCACAGGCACTATCTACCACCCTTGCGGAACATGCAAGATGGGGCCTGCCTCGGATCCCTACAGCGTGGTGGATCACAGACTCAAGTAGGTGTAGCTACTGTAGGGAATGTCAAAGGTGAAGGGGAGAGATTGTTGGTAGCAAGGTGCAAGGTGTTGAGGTAGAAAGGATAAAGGGGAACGGACTGTACGTGAGTGCCGTGTGTGTTACTGATTAATTATATTTTTACATGATTGAGTCAAGTTCGTTGTGTCTCGTCTTTTAATATTGTGTCATCATATTTTAATTTTAATTGTATATAAGTTTCCGTATCAACCTTTCGTGATGAACTGTCAATAGTTTTTTAAAGTCAAAATACAGTACACACTGTCTACCTTCCCTCTCTTTCTTGTAATGTTTCTGACAGTCTTAGAAACTCTTAAAAATTGTTATACAGAAATTTAATATTCCAAATTTAAATTGTCTTTCTGATAACATATACTTCTTATTATTAACTTGTCCGTTATTTTATATATATATTTATATATATATATATATATATATATATATATATATATATATATATATATGTGTGTGTGTGTGTGTGTGTGTGTGTGTGTATGCTGACAATAATGTTTGCGTGCAGAGTGCGTGCGGTGCGTGGGCTGCGTGTGGTGGACGCCTCCATCATGCCGCAGATCACCTCGGGCAACATTAACGCGCCCACCATCATGATCGGAGAGAAGGCAGCGGACATGATCAAATTGGACTGGAGGAACTCCTAGCACTGCCTCCTTCCCTTCCCTTCCCATCCCATCCTATCCCATCCCTCCCCTAACCAAGGCCAGGCTACGAAGGGCCTTACAAACACTCAGGAAATTAACTCAAAACAGACACACACACACACACACACACACATTCTCTCTCTCTCTCTCTCTCTCTCTCTCTCTCTCTCTCTCTCTCTCTCTCTCTCTCTCTCTCTCTCTCTCTCTCTCTCTCTCTCTCTCTCTCTCTCTCTCTCTCTCTCTCTCTCTCTCTTTCTCTCTCTCACACACACACACATACACAAACATATCAATGATGATTTGAAGTGAGTGCCTCCATAATAATAATAATAATAATAATAATAATAATAATAATCTATCTATCTATATACCCAGCTTATATCCCCTTAAAGGCAGGATAGCCAAGACAATGCAATTAGGGTTCGGGGACACATTACTCTCCCTTCCCCTTCTTCATCTTGTGTTTTCCTGGGAGAGAATACAGAGGAGGGGCTTCCCAGACCCCTCATTCCGTCCCCCTCCCCCCTTTTTTTTTTTTTTTTACATTAAAAGGATACTGGCTAAGGGAAAAATAAATTAAGTATAAAAAAAATCCCGCTTGTCGCATGCAGTTAGCAAGTTCAGAAGAGCAGTCAGCATGTAAATAGCGGTAGAAGATAGATAAAAATGCAACATTGCGGTCGCCTTTTGTGATTTGCAGGGAATACAGTTCTGTAGTGTTCCTATAACTCCCACCACAGGGCTAATACTAATAATAGTAGTAATAATAATAATAATAGTAATAATAACAATAGTAATAATAGTAATAATAACAATAACAATAATAGTAATAATAATAATAATATTAATAATAATAATGAAAATTGTGATAATAATAATAGTGAATGAATGAATAAATAAATAATAATCATAATTCAAACTAATTAAAATTCCTTATTCATAACACTGCAAACAATAAATTAAATGCAGACCTAGAAAAGCACACATTACCAATTACTAGTCAGTACAATACCAATATGACAGTCTGACATTCACCACAACACAATACTTCATAAACAAAAGAGGCTCTAGTTACACAGGTTCTTGATTTGACTTTATAGCAACACGCAGATGCTTATTATTATGGCAGCAGCTCACACTATTTGTATGGTTTCAATTGTGCAATAGTATGTTAAGTACCTTCAATTTGATGCTGTAATGTCATATGAACGTTTGTTGTAGTTTTACTTGACTTTAGTGCCAACATAACCGCTTGAATTGCTATCTGATGTGAGTAGACGTGGTGGCATGGCTTGGGCCTAATGAAGGAGGTGGGGAATGCATGGAACAGCTACCCAACTCTTCCTTCTCACCACACTTCACTACCACACTCTCATCACTTCATTCATACTGTTAAAAGTTGCATTCTCAATTGAACGGAGCCCCAAACAGTTACACTATGTAATGATGAAATCTATAATTAAGTAAATAGACATGCTGGGTGACAATGACACAAAAAACAATCACCCAGCATAACCAAACTGCTCGTTCCAGTTTGGGTAGTTGCTGCAAAACACACTGCCTTGTCGTCGGAAGACGAGCTGAGCCATGGAGTGAAGGATACTGCCTATGCATATGAGCACAGTGAACCCACAAGCATAACACTATTATCATATCATGTCACACACAGAAGTGCACTTCACTGATTATGAACATACTAACATCAACACGTACTGTAGCTACCTCTTACTGAGGACTCATCTAGATCGTCTTCCTTGATTCATGTGTTATACATAGTGTTTGAGTCATCAGTGGGCTAGTACTATGCAATTCCCTTGTGCACTTGTAGAAAGGAGAGAGAGAGAGAGAGAGAGAGAGAGAGAGAGAGAGAGAGAGAGAGAGAGAGAGAGAGAGAGAGAGAGAGAGAGAGAGAGAGAGAGAGAGAGAGAGAGAGAGAGAGAGAGAGAGAGAGAGAGAGAGAGAGAGAGAGAGAGAGAGAGAGAGAGAGAGAGAGAGAGAGAGAGAGAGAGAGAGAGAGAGAGAGAGAGAGAGAGAGAGAGAGAGAGAGAGAGAGAGAGAGAGAGAGAGAGAGAGAGAGAGAGAGAGAGAGAGAGAGAGAGAGAGAGAGAGAGAGAGAGAGAGAGAGAGAGAGAGAAGAGAAAGAGAAAGAGAAAGAGAGAGAGAGAGAGAGAGAGAGAGAGAGAGAGAGAGAGAGAGAGAGAGAGAGAGAGAGAGAGAGAGAGAGAGAGAGAGAGAGAGATACCAAGCATAGTAAACATACATATACATATATATTCCTTGCCCTATAGTATAGGGCAAGGAATACTAACTACTCATGCTGGGAGTCTGTTCCAACAGTCAACACTAACTACTCATGCTAGGAGTCTGTTCCAACGGTCAACACTAACTACTCATACTGGGAGTCTGTTCCAACAGTCAACGCTAACTACTCATGCTGGGAGTCTGTTCCAACGGTCAACACTAACTACTCATACTGGGAGTCTGTTCCAACAGTCAACGCTAACTACTCATACTGGGAGTCTGTTCCAACAGTCAACACTAACTACTCATTCTGGGAGTCTGTTCCAACAGTCAACACTAACTACTCATACTGGGAGTCTGTTCCAACAGTCAACACTAACTACTCATGCTGGGAGTCTGTTCCAACGGTCAACACTAACTACTCATACTGGGAGTCTGTTCCAACAGTCAACGCTAACTACTCATGCTGGGAGTCTGTTCCAACGGTCAACACTAACTACTCATACTGGGAGTCTGTTCCAACAGTCAACGCTAACTACTCATGCTGGGAGTCTGTTCCAACGGTCAACACTAACTACTCATACTGGGAGTCTGTTCCAACGGTCAACGCTAACTACTCATGCTGGGAGTCTGTTCCAACGGTCAACACTAAATACTCATGCTAGGAGTCTGTCCCAACGGTCAACACTAACTACTCATGCTGGGAGTCTGTTCCAACAGTCAACAACTCAAACACTGATGTACGATTTATGACCAATTGTGTTATATCTTTGTACTTTTGATTTCATGCCGTTACCTCTTGTTGCTGTCGCATTATTCATCTCAAATAGTACGTATTTCGGTTCAATTTTTTTCAAATTGCTTTAAAATTCTAAATACTTCCATCATATTCCTCCTAATTCTTTGTTTGTGGAGAGAGAACAAGTCTAAATATTTTAATCATTCTTCATATGATAAATCATGCAACGTGATAATGTGTTTTATCGGTTGTCTGTACTCTTTTCAGTAAGTCTTGGTCTTTAATGTAGTTCGGTGACCGGAATTGAATCATGTGTTCTATGGCTCACAAATGCTTTATAGTCTTTCATTACTTATGACAATTTGTAATCAAAATTTCTTGAAATTAAACCTAACATCATGTTAGCTTTTTTGATTGCAGCTGTGCACTGATCATTGATTCTGAGATTATTACTAATGATTAATATTGACCATTTCTCACTCCAATCAATTAGTTTATTTAGGTCCAGAATTTTATCGCAGTCTTCAGAGCATATTACTTTACAGTCAAGTTTTGTATCATCTGTGATTTTCTTTTACTTTTGACAGAAGAATATTCTTTAAATCCTTCACATATATAAGGAAGAGCATGGGACACTCACCTTTGACACACACCAGTAGTTAAATTTTGCCAATGAGATACTTCACCATTTAAAGCAAGTCATTGTTGGGTGTCTGAGAGCTAATCTCCAATAGATGCTCCCCTATTCCATGTGGCTGTAGTTGAGATATTAGCCTGCTTTGAGGGACCTTATCAAATGCTTTTTGAATATCCAAGTAAATCACATCATATGGCTCCCAAACATCCAACTCTCTTAAAATTCATTAAAGAAATTGAACAGAGTACTAGTCAGACATAATCTATTACTATGAAATTCATGTTGATTTTCTGTTATTGTTCTGTTAAAAGGCAATTGGTAGAGCAAGGAAATAATGGCATTGTGAAGCATTGGAACGTAAAAATGGTTAGTTACAGCAAAATGGTCAGATCAAATGGAGGATGTGGGATTGTTGTAAGAAGGAAATCACATCATCAGAGGAGTAATGTTGTGATTATGTATGAATATTACAAAAGCAAAGAGGCTTGGGGTAGATGAGCTAAGTGAGAAAAAGCTGCAGCTCGGGCAGCAGTGTAACAAAGACAAAATAGAAGAATGTGGTATAGAGAGATTGGGGCCGTTACAATTCAGACAAAAGGTCGGCGGGGAATGTCATAAGATAGGCGTGAGTGAGGTTGGTAAAGCCTATACATAATTGTGTAAGTACAGTCTCTCACCGTCTATCCTTGTGATATAGGTCTGATTGATGGTTCAACTGCACAAAGTTTATTATTTGCGAGATCAGATTAAAAGGATTGCCAATGGCTAAGTAGAAAGGAATAAAAAGGAGGAAAATAACTATAGGCTGGGACTTTTGTGAAACGAGTTATAAATAAATATAAGGATGGTTTTGATCCAAAAGAAATACCTTATTGCATACATATGAGTTTATTCTTAATATTTTCTTAGATGTAATTGATCCATCTATTTATGAAGCCTTCAGAAATGAGTAGTTACTGTCACTATGTTTAGCCATATAATACAGCTTATGGTGACATTCATATTTTGTGGTGTAACATTTTACGTACTAGCATGTCTGTTGTATTTGAAATAGTAGTTCTGAGGCAGGAGTGAGTTAATGCGACTCAAGTCAACGTTAGATGAGGCAGAAGGAACTCAATCCTTGTTTGGGGACTATGGAAGGTTTATTGTTTGTTTTGGCAATGTTTGTAAGTATTAATACAAACCATAACCAGTTGATCAATTAATCTAAGTGAGGCACATTTGGGTTAGCTTTGTAAGCAATTCTTGACTTACAACTTACAAAAAATGGAACACATTATAACAAGTGGCAGTACCATTGGCTGTTTATGACGGTGATGAGTGTTCAGCGAGGAGAACTAAGACTGTGGCAAACATTAGCCTCCTGTCTACTTCAAGTCTGACCCTTAGCCAGTGATGACATATGCCAAGCTAATGATTCTAGCTTTACTGGATTGTCAGATGGAGATTCAAGGAGTTTTTAGCTGCAATGACCAAACGGGAGGAATACTTTGTCACGACAACTGCATGAAAGCCATATTGTACATGTCCAGCCAGTATAAATATTTCAGATTTTTTGTGTGTGTACCCAACACCCTTTTAGCAAAATTGTATCAGACAGAAGTAGATTTACTTTACTTTAATGTTATTAATCTCATGGCAGCTTTTCAGTACCAATCAGATGTCAGGTGCAAGATTGTACTATAAACTGTATATTCCTTCCTTGTTCAGAGAACTGTGAGCTGCTGATTACAAATTACTTTACCATGTAAGTTAGAATTTTAAATGTGAAACTTGGATTTGGCATTTTTTATAATTTGTCGTAAAATTAAATTTTTAAATGATAACTTTGCTTAACTTCCCTGATGAGCTAATCTTCCAACATTAGTAAGGTTTTGGTGGAATGATATGCAGGTGAGAACAATTATTCAGACTCAAGATAATGATGCCATGCACAAACAAAACACAACTAATAAACCCAGTAAGTGAGTTGTCCACATGATGAGGTAGAATCCCTTCACCAGACTGTCCATGCCAAGGAAATACCTTAACTTAGCCTAGGAGGTGCCAGGGGTTATTACCCGAGCACATAGGGACACTGATGAGGAAGTGCAGTGCAGTTGAACGCTTCAGTAAAAAGTGGCTCGTTCTGAAGCATCAAGTTGACCCTGAAATGTAAAGGCATTAAATTACTACTTATCTCCTGGTGGTGATAATGGTAGTGCAACAAGAATAGTAGTCAAAAGGAAGGTTAAAGTGTAGCAGCAGCAGCAGCAGTGGTGGTGGTGGTGGTGCTGGTGAGTGTATAAGCGTTTGTAGTGCTGGTAGCAGTCAAAGTGGTATAGTAGTAGTAGTAGTAGTAGTAGTAGTAGTAGTAGTAGTAGTAGTAGTGTAGTAGATTTGAGTGGGTGTAATATAGCCTGAGGTGGCCTGGACACTCACTTCAGTTTGTTGGGCAGATGTTCACTCTCCATAAGGGACAACATGTAGGTATCACTGGTAGCAGAGCAGTGCACCTGTGGGAACAAAACACTCTTACTCAGGAGGCAACTCAGTCATGTGACGCTGGACTATTCATCATGTCAACCATAGAGCATTGCCTACCATCTCCAGGAACTAAAAAATTATCTAAACATGAGGAATTTGAGCACATCTGGAAGTTCTGAAGACATTTAATAAGTCTAATGGGAGGTGACTTACTAAATGGAAACAGATTTCTACTGGTCAAACAGGTAGTTATATTATTTAATGTGGCTTATAGGAAAGTATTAATTCTTCTGCCAAGTGGTCCTGTACCTGACCAAGACTCAAGCACCAACCACTAGAGCTGGAGTAACAGCCCCTGCTGCTACAACAATCAACAACAGAACTAACCAGTTAATGAAAAGATGTAAAGAAATTACATAGCAGCATAACTTCATGAGTACGTGCATTATTCTAACTTCCAGTAACCTATGCCTGCATGATGTCAGTACCACCAGCTTTAGCTTTGTCTTGAAACTTGATTCTTTCATACCTGAGCAGTCCAAAGAAAGTACAACTGTAGAGGGTTGAGGTCCAGCCAAGGCAGCTGTTGGGCAATGCTGGTGGGGACTTGGCCTGCTTCCTTTTTCTGTTCATTGACGAGGGAATGTTCTGAGGACAAGAAGAGAAATTAACGTTTATGCAAGGAGGATCCCCTTTATTTTTTCAAGATAAATAATATGTTCTCCATATTTTGTATGTACATGTTGAATAAACTGATCACCACAGAAAGCATCGTTACCACATAAATATATCTTGTTACATCTAAGATAAAATATTGATATTCAGTCTGCCTTCTTACTTGAATTTTTCTCCTTGACTACAACCAACCTATAGCTTCAAAACGTTTGTCTCAAATTCTATCCTAAACACAAAGCCTGTTACTAAACAGTTACAAACCCAAGGTAGTTGAGCACTAACCATAAGCCTCCCAGGCCAGCCTCACTGCTCCTGAGTGAGCCAGGACCTCATTGAG
>JAXIVD010000616.1:12500-20000 GCA_036785275.1 Cancer borealis | reverse complement strand
CCCTTACATCTTTCATCTAATCATGTCTACAGAGCCATACCAACCATTTCTCACCACAAACTGCATCAATTTTCCATTGAACGTGGATTTCAGATAATAATAATTTGTTTACCTGATACAAAATGCCATCATTCATACAGACATGCTGACCTGTCCTATGTTCTCCTAACTACTTTTTGAATGACACACCTTCTGTTGTCGCTCTTGGAGATGAGGCACTACTTGCAGGTAGAGTGAGGATACATAGTCCCCTAACAGCTTGGTGGTGACTTGCAGGCAGTACTCAGGATTGCCAAGGCTGTAATGGCTGGGACTGACTAGGTCTGTATAGAGCCTTTCAGCCAACAGTAGCAGCAGGATTCTTCGCATCTTTGATGGCTCTCTGGTAACATAGAAAGATGGGTTCTTCAGCATGTATTCTTAACAGATTTAAGCCCAAGGTTAAAATCTTACTGCTATTAACATGTTAAGCTTCCATCATGATATATGAACCGTATTGCATGTTTAAGCATTTTTTATTCTGGTTTGGTAGCAGAGTAATACACTGAATGATTCCAAAGGAGTAATCATCATGGATTTAAAGTTGGTAGTAGACCTTTGTGCTGCACTAATGCCTAAGTCACATTTCAAACGGGCTACAACCCAACCATCGGGCTATTTTGTTTTTTATGGCAGGAGCGTTCACATGATATACCACACTTTGGTGACTACAAGTCCAAGGCGTTTGTGTGGTATTTCTTGCATGGCATGGTCGTCACTTAGTCATCTTGAGGCCACTTTTCAGATCCCTTCCTGAATCTGTGTGATGACAGCAGTGTGAAACCCAACTTCACACCAACACAACACATCAGATATTTCTAAATCAGTCACTTTCCCCAAGTGTGACAGCTTCATCCCTTGGTTCCCTCTCTTTTGAAGACACTGTGTTCAAGCACTTGAGTAGAAATGTGGTATGCCCCGATTGTGGAGGGCCCCTTTATATGCTTGTCAGATGGACCCCATAGTAGCTGCAGGATCTCTATGGTGTCTTTAAGGAACCCATGTAGGCGACACAATGTGTTCAGCCCATAAGGCACCTGTAAGGATATCTTGTGGCCTTTGTAAGGAATCTGTACAGTCCACTTACAAATCACACACAGGTAGCATGATTTTTAATGGTTAAGTTGGAGGTAAAAATTGTGTTGACACCACCCAATTTGAAAGAGGCCAGTACTGCACCACCATAGTAACCATACGTTGAGTTTACAGGATGAAAACTGCCAGACAAATTATTGAGGCATCACCCAATTTCAACTTTTGGCAGTGAGCCGGTGATGGTGTGCAATCCCCCAAATGAGTGGATGACACTGCTTGATACCTGTGGCCACGGTACTGCTGCCTTGCTATCTTCCAACATTTTCATAAAAAAACACAATGGATGGGGCCCTCTACCTATATGTGACTTAGGCATTATCATAAGTTCAAGATTTTCTAAAAAGCCAACAGAAATATTAGGTATACTTGTACATAGATTATCCAACTCTTACTTAAAGTCAATTTCATCAAAAGCTGCGTGAAGCTCCTCTTCAAAGTAGATGTGGATGGTAACATTGTCTGGGTCCACAGAGTGTCCAAGCAACTCCTTCACCAGCATCAGCCAATCCACCTGGCAGGGAGAGAATATGCTGCTGATGGACAGTGTACCTCTTCCTTAAGGAAAATATGTAACCCCATTTATCACCCAACTCAACAGTGTCATCATGGAGTAGAAAACCTTTCTCAAAACTCTCTCAGAAGTCCCTGAATATTCTATGTATTGCTGGATCCAGATTGGATAATTGGATAGAAAGCACCACATTTGCCTTCTTGACTCAACAAAATGTAAGGGGGGGAAAAAAGAGAGAGAGAGAGAGAGAGAGAGAGAGAGAGAGAGAGAGAGAGAGAGAGAGAGAGAGAGAGAGAGAGAGAGAGAGAGAGAGAGAGAGAGAGAGAGAGAGAGAGAGAGAGAGAGAGAGAGAAAGGGGGGGATGGAATAAGGTACCTGGTGGAAAAAATGGCGATGGAAAAGGGATGTTGATTTGAGGATTAAGGTGAAGGACGGGTCACTGGAGGTCAGCCAATGACAGATCCCATGAAAAAGGAAGTGACACATGTGGCCTGATTCGGTATTTTGGTTAGGAAGAGCCTGGTACAGATTGCCCGCAATTGAACATAAGTAGTTGTATTCATTTTCCAATTACATTGAATTTATTGCACTGGGTAATTATGTAAATTGAGTTATTACTGTATTTCTTACATGACACTCCACACAGGAGCAGTGTCAAATATGATGAAAATTAGAATAATGTTTAATGTTTAAAAGAAATCTTATATTCCAATATGAGGTGTAGAGCACATGGTGATTAGCATATTATGAGGTAAACCATATAATTCATATAAAAGTTGATCTCGTGTAAAAGCCTAATTTCAATTACCAGACTTGGCTACATCCATATTGCTTACTAGTGGCGCTCATCACGTATTTTATGAGACAAAATTCCCTGAGCATCCACTCTGACCGCCATAAATGTACCTTACCTTCCCATGACACTGACCTTGAAATTGGTAAAATCAAACTTCTGCTCTAAGTAGGAAAGTGTAACATTCTTGAAGTGCTTCTTGAGATGCCTATCTTGAAGGTCGGGTTTTTTAGGTAGTATCTGAAAGTAAAATGATTTTGAACTTCTTTAATTAATAGCAAACTCTTTGTCTGAGTTCTTGACTTGAGACAGAACTCGTGAAAATTGGACGCAGATGTTAAGGATGGGAATATTTTGAACTTGGCAAGGAAATATAACTGTTCAACTGGAGCCTAAACAAATGCTGTAGTAACCTAAACTTTGGAGTGGGTAGAGTATCTGAGTGGCTTTCATGCAATATTTTTCCCTCTGGTACTGTACAGCTATAACTAAATAATACATGGTAAAATATTGACAAAGAAGCGATTAATAAAAATAAACAAAATACATGAATAAATAAAGCACAACACTGCATTGCTTATGTGATGATACTCGCCTTTTGTTTGCTTTTGTTTATCGGTAATCACTTTGGATTAATCTATTACTGTTTATCAATAGTTGTCTTACATACAGTAGTGAAAGTAAGTATTTTGAGATTGTTTAGCCATCTTGAGAGAATGAAGAGTGAAGAGTTTATGAATAAAGTGTATGTGAGTGAAGCTGAGAGTCCTAGAAGGAGAGGAAGGCTAGTTGCAAGATAAAAGGGAATACATGCATGAAAGAATTGTTGATAGAGTGGCAGGAGTTGAAAAAAATGAAGGTCAATGTGAACTGAATCTGCTTATATAGTCTATCTTGAGTGTATAAGGCGTTGTTGACTCAGATGTAAATAATACTTGATTTCTTTCTGCATCTTAAGAAATATTTGACATAACATTTTCAAGTAGGTAACTATTTCATCATTACGTTTTTCATTTAAATACTATTACACTTATTGAAAATTGTTCTCATCATATTTATCACAAGTACTGTGTACGGGGCTACAAAAATTCTACCTCCCTCCCTGCAGTTCATAAAAGGCGACAAAAGGGAAGGAGTGAAGGGTCTGGGAAGCCCCTCCTCTGTATACTCTCCTACAAAAAGACAAGGCGCAGAGGGGGAGAGGAAAATAATATTTCCCTGAACCCTGGCGTGACTTGTCTTGGCTACCTCCCTTTAGGGGGATAACAGCCTGGTACATATAGATAGATAGATAGATATTTATCAAATTAAATTTATCCATATATTCAGACACATTCTCTCCACCCTATCAAGTGAAAGGGGCCGGAGCCTACTCAGTGCATTTTTGCCAAGATGAAAAAATTACTTTAGGTGTCTGTGTCCTACATGTGGCATTATGCACAAACTGAGACAATTCTAGTGTACTCTATGTAATACCATTAATTCTTTTGTCCAAACATAACCAACATACTCACATTATGTAGGTCTCCAAGAAGAAACTCTGTGTCCATTAAGTCGTCCACAAGTAGTTGCTCAGGGGAGTGTATGTCAGAGTAGTTGAAGTGGTGCATGAGGCCCAGCTCCTTTAAAGCACGGTCCATCTGTTCCAAACGTGCCTTCAGGCCTCTGCCTTTCCCCTGCATCCATGTACGGAAAGACAAACATTACAGTTCTGTTTGTCTCTTAAATCATAAAGCGGGACTTCAGGAAGTGATTTTATCTAGTAATCATTAAAACTGGTCCATGATTAGATGGTTATAGTTTCTGAAAAGCACATTTATGGTAAAGGCGATGTTAGGTGGGTTCTGCTGCTCATATAGACATAACATTGGCCTAGATTAGGGAGAAAGACATTACAGAGATTTCGGTTTGTATCACATCTAGTCAGGGTTTTTTCTATGTCTTGCACCTGTGGTGCCGGTAAGTTTGATGGAGGCTCTTTATATGGTCGGCCTCCGCCTGTTTGTAGCACACTCCTAAATAGTGGTAATCATGGTCCGTGGGGTGCTACAGGAAATTCCCGGGGAAAGGAGAACCTGTTATAAGCCACTTCATGTCTAGCTTTTTAGAGTGTTAGGCAATGTTTAAAGCGGACGGCAGTAACCTCAGATTCAAATCAGTAGATAAGATAACCTCAGATGAAAACAGTATGTTCTTGGGCGCAGTCTGTACACAAGTGTTTTGTTGTGTGGCAGTTTGGAGGGGTATGGCCGTGTGAGGCACAGATGAGGCAACGTGGGGTGGATCTACAGTGTTTTACTAGGTGGCCAAATTACCCAAATTACCATCCATCAGTTTTGTCACTGATGGGGAGGAATGAAAGCTTTTACTTTATAGAAGACTCCACTCATCCATACGTCCGGAAAATCTTGTCCTTTAAAAGGCATTCTTTTTTTAAATACTTGCAGGGTTCCTGCAATAGTCACAACGGTTGATGGTAAAGCAGGACACACCAGTGATATCATGCTGGTCTACAATAAGTTTGAAGAGGTTAGAAGAGCAGTCCAGCTAACTGACACCGACTGGGCAGATGTCATAGAGGTATGAGGACGGTACCAGTACACGTGTTCAGTTGCGTATCAGGAGACACTGGGAAAGGTTTTTCATCAAGCTCTTTAAGAGAGAGCATAGCCTGAGCTTGCGGTTCTGTTTTGACAATGACAATGACTAGGTAAGACCTGTCAAGTTGTGTGTGGAAAGTTACCTTTCTCACCTGTCTTTGGATGCATTTATGGAATTGAAGTGTTATTTGAGGAGATAACAAGCTGAGATATGAAAGTATTAATTCCACAGGCAAGGAACTAAAGGAGGGTTAAAGGAGAAGGATGGGTGGTATTGGATGGGCGAGGATGAGAAGTGATATATGGTCAAGTTACAAAAGGATCGGTTTGGTTAGTTTCAAATTGAACAATCAGGAGTCAGGACCTTGTATCATAGTGATACGGTCCTACTTACTACCATGGGTTTCAAAGTAAATTGCACACTGAAACCTTGACATATTCAGAACAGTATGTATTCTGTGCAGTACTAAAATAATACACAGATCAGTTCAGATATGTAACTCAACTTTCCAGACAGAGCGATAGACCAGAGGAATATATTATTGAAGCAGTCATGTGCCAAAACCATTAAGTTTTAAAGAAAAAATATCATAAAATAGTATCAAAAGACGGGAAACATTGAGTTTTACTCCATCCTATAAGAACCTTAATTAGGTGAGAACACACAGTGTACTTACAATGCACTCAGAGTACTTTTCATAGTCATCATTGACATAATAAGAGGCAGTTGAAGAGTGCAGTGCCTCCTCTTTGCGGCTGAGGTGGTCTCCATAACACGCAACCGATGCCATGTCGTGACTGAATAGGGACCGTTCCATCGGTGGTGTCAGCTTCAACACAAACCTGTCAGTGCCGTCCTCTGCCTCATCCAGTAGCAAGTCAAAGATTGGTGTCCTGTTAAAGTAGGGAGAGGGTGCCAACACTCCCTGTGACCCAACACACAGGACAGTGTCTCATTACAACACCTTTTTGACACATGGTGTGATATCTGTATTCATAGTCATACTCACAAGTGTATTTTCATCATCTCAACCAAGATTTGGGTGAAGTTGACAGGAGAGTTATTTGTAAACATTGGGTCTCCTGTCATGTTGTCAATAGTGTCGAAGGCAGCCTTGACACGTGGCAGCCAGAAAGTTCTGTTCTGGCTGTCCACCTCGGCAGACGTGCAACTGTCATAGAAAGTTTTTAGCGTGCCAAGGTTTGGGTCTTCAGGGGATAGGTCCAGGATATGGTCTGGAAATGAGATGATAAAAAAGGATTGAACTGAAATGATGTGTAGGAATCCAACATCACAAATAGAAGTACTGCTACCTACTCAGAACCTGTTTGAGTTGACAGCTAAATCTCCCACAATCTCACTCCCAAATTGTTTATGAATTAAATCCAGATTTCAAAAATATTCTGCCGAATGTTTAACACCTTTTAAAGCATGTAATAAGTATAATACTACACTGGCATGCAATCATGAAATAGCACACAGTACTAACCACAACACAAGATAGTTAATTAGATAAATAAATATAAATATATAGTATATTAATACGGGTAACCTTTTGTAAGACAGTGAAAAGACTAGTTTAGTTATGTTAGACTATCAGTTCTATCATTATCGTCTGCAGTGTCACCTATCAATGCGTGGTGTTACCTTGAAGCCATTGAAATACTTTCAAACATGCTATTAGTGAGCTGATTCAGATGAGAGAGAGAGAGAGAGAGAGAGAGAGAGAGAGAGAGAGAGAGAGAGAGAGAGAGAGAGAGAGAGAGAGAGAGAGAGAGAGAGAGAGAGAGAGAGAGAGAGAGAGAGAGAGAGAGAGAGAGAGAGAGAGAGATACTCTCTCTGATGCTGGGATCCCTTCCTGCACTTAGAAATAGGGAAAAGAGGAGGGAAGGAGAGGGAATGATTAAGGAAGGAATAGCTGAATGACACCTTCACTTCCTCTTCCCTCTTCAGCAGAAAGGAAGGAGGGAAAGGAGAGCATCAAGAGTAGGTTAGTAAACTAATACAAACTACATCCACACCATGTACTCACACAGAGAATGGTGGCTCACTTACCCAAGATGAGGCGGCGAGTCACTTCCTTGCGGTTCTCAGGGTCAAGAAAGAGGTCATCTGTCACACCACCACATGCATACTGGTAGAAGTCCTGCACATTAAAATAAACAGTATATATAAGCCTTGGAGAGCCATGAGAGTACACAGCAGGAAAATCAGTACCAAAGGATATTACAATGCAGGCTGGCTTCTCTTCTAATCCCATCCTCTGTGTGAGAAAATCCATGGGCGCCCACCCACGTGGGTGTGGGCACAAGGGCGGCTTTGCTATCTGAGTCACATGTGGCCGAGGAGCCGCACCTCTTGGTGACATATCATGGAAGCAGAAAATTCCAGTGAGGAGGCACATAAGATTGGCCTCTGACGTCACAAGAGGGGAGGCGTCTGTCTGTCTCTCTGTCTCTCT